>CM072527.1:25647043-25729543 GCA_036898135.1 Oncomelania hupensis | reverse complement strand
ACATCACCAACGACGATGTCCGACAGACCATCACACAAGCCATTGGACAACACGATGACCTGCTCACAGTGGTGAAGAAACGGAAACTCCGATGGTATGGCCACGTCACCAGATCATCAGGCCTTGCAAAGACCATTCTGCAAGGCACAGTGCAAGGAGGTAGAAGAAGAGGGAGACCGAAAAAGAGGTGGGAGGACAACATTCGAGAATGAACTGGTTTGACACTGAGCGAAGCCATCAGGTCTGCTGAGGACAGAGAAAGATGGAGTAATCTGGTTAAACGATCATCTGTGGTGCCCCTACGACCTCCGAGTTACGGGACAGGATAGGATAGGATAGGATAGGATAGGATAGGATAGGATAGGATAGGATAGGATATCCTATTGTATCCCGTAACTCGAAAGTCGTTTGGGCTCCGCTGTTGATTGTTTAACCAGCGTACTCCATCATTTTCTTTCATCTGCAATCATGGTTTCGCTCAGTGTCAAGCCATTCTTGAATGTTGTCCTCCCACCTCTTTTTCTGTCTTCCTAATCTTTCTTTGTCTTCCTCTTCATCTGCCTCCTTGCACCGTGCCTTGCAGGATGATCTTTACAAGGCCTGAATCCCTGCTGACCTGGCCATACCATCGGAGTTTCCGTTGATGGTCAGTCGGACTTCGTCGTTGGTGACGTGCTAGGTATAGGAAATGCCCGGAAGTCTTCTTTAGCACCTCATCTCCATGCTTTGTATTTTTCGTTATAGGTGAGCTATGATCATTTTGGTTTTCTCTACACTTATTTCCATTCCAAAGGTTGTCAAGCCTCTGTAGCAACCGTTCAAGATCTTGTTCCTCTCCAGCCAACCCATCAATGTTATCCGCGAAACGGAGGTTGGAGATTGCTCTACCCGCTATGCTAACGGTGATCTGATAGGTAATCTGACATGATGCGTTCCAGGAAGATGTTGAAGAGTGTTGAAAGGGAGAGTAGGCATCCTTGACGCACACCGATTGTTGTTCTGAACCAGTTCTCGATGGCGCTGTTGTGGAGGACTGCATTGGTAGCCTTGTCATACAGGCTTTTGATGACTTCAATAATGTTAGGGCTGATGTTATCTTGAAGTCTACCTCGCAGATCATTCTGAGGTTTGAAATATGCTCAGTGGTACTTCGCCCTGCCATGAACCTGCTTGTTCTTCAGCTGTGATTTGTTCAGCTTGGGGTTTCAATCTGTTGAGTATTAATTTCAGCAGGACTTTGCTGTGATGTCTGATGAGGCTGATGTTGTGCTAGTTTTCACACTCCTGAAGGTTACCCTTTTTGGGAAGAGTGATAACTAGCGACTAGGTCCATGGTGTTGGCCACTCCCCATTCTACCAGATCTTGTTACAGATAATGGTGAGGGCGTCAATAATCCCTTCTCCTCCTGCTTGAAGCAATTCTGCGGGGTATGTTGCCCACTCCCACTGACTTTGTCTTCTTCAGCGATAGCACTGCTGCCTCATAATCTACTCAACTCAACTACCTCAACTTCTTCTCGGAGAATTGGGAGGATTTCTTCTTCTCTGTTCTGGGGACATGCTAGAACTGTTTGGTGTGTGGTTGTAAAGATTAGAGCAGTACTCTGTCTAGCTATCGAATACTTCTAGTTCTTCTGTAAGGCACATACCAGACTTACTTTGGATCGTGGAAATAATAATAATAATAATAATAATAATAATAATAATAATAATAATAATAATAATAATAATAATAATAATAATAATAATAATAATAAGTAATCGTTCATATATAGCATTCTTCCAGCACTCGAATAATATTTTGAACAAAATTATTTCTGCTTTCATGCAGTCAATGTAAATTTCAAAAATTTAAATTAAAAAACCTTTCCGTCCTTTAATGACGATCTCCCTGTCTGTACACCATATTATTTTTTAATAATGCATGTGTTTGTTGTGCACGTAAGAGTGTGCGAACGAGTGCGTTACAGATCTCCGCAATTTGAGTCTGATTTAAAAAGAGAATGGCGCGTGTACAGCAATCAGTAAGAAGCCGTAAAACGTACGCCGTGTGTGGTCACTACTTTGGGTATTGCCAATACTGGTCTCTTTCATTATTTGTGGATGTTCTTCATTTACTATGAAATGTTGTTGTTGTTGGTGGTGGTGGTGTTGTTGTTTGGCTTCTTCCTTTTCTTCTTCTCTTTTGCTCCTCCTGCCTTGCCTTTTTCTTCTTCTTCTTTGAAGCTTCTCTTCCCCCTTCCTCCTCCCCCTAATCCTCCCCCTCTTTGTTGTTGTTGTTGTTGTTGTTGTTGTTGTTGTTGTTGTTGTTCTTCTTCTTCTTCTTCTTCTTCATCTTCTT
This sequence comes from Oncomelania hupensis, assembly GCA_036898135.1. NCBI lineage: Eukaryota > Metazoa > Mollusca > Gastropoda > Littorinimorpha > Pomatiopsidae > Oncomelania > Oncomelania hupensis. The sequence continues at coordinate 25,727,202 of CM072527.1, read as the reverse complement.
CATCTTCTTCTTCTTCTTCTTCTTCTTCTTCTTCTTCTTCTTCTTCTTCTTCTTCTTCTTCTCAGTGTGTGTGTGTGTTTTTGAATGTGGGTGTGTGACTGTGTGTGTGTGTGTATGTGTGTTAGTTATATGTATTTTATTATTTTATGATTTACTCATTCTAATATAGCGCATTTCTAGCTCAAGAGCTGCTCAAGGCGCCGACCAATACAGGATCAAACTCAAGCCGCCTGAGACGCCCACTTAATTGACGCCTTAGGCGCATCGTCTGTTGGCCAGACAACACAATTCTGCTACCACCGGGGATGGGGGAAGAGGGGTGGAGGGAGGGGAGGACGAGTGAAGAAAGCTAGTGCTAACTTGATGTATTTGTGCAGCTGACACACATCTAGAAGCAGCCCAGCATATTTGCGGAGGCGTCCTAAAGCCTGAGCACAGACAGCGCGTTATTTCTGGAACAGAACATTTCTCAAGCTGCGTGATCGTGACGGTGGCGAAAATAGCACCGAAGGTAATACACGGGTGACGTCACAATCTCCAAAACAATGCAAGTGTCTTTATTTGTAGACCTGATTCACTGTGATGATGATGATGATGATGATGATGATGATGATGATGATGATGACGAGTAGGAGGAGGCAGAGAAGGATTATATCTGGGAGTGGCACAGCAGTTTCAAAAAGTTTAAAACATGGAAGTACAAACACACTGAAGAATCCATGGTTTAAAACAATACTCTCTCTCTCTCTCTCTCTCTCTCTCTCTCTCTCTCTCTCTCTCTCTCTCTCTCTCTCTCTCTCTCTCTCTCTCTCTCTCTCTCTCTCTCTCTTTCTCTTTTGTCTGTCTCTCCTTTTTTTCCCCTTCCACTCTCTTTTGCCTACGGTATCACACACACCAGAGAGAAAGATAGATAGTGAGAGAAAGAGAGAAATCGTGTACTATCGTGTTTATTCTGCCTCAAGCACCGGAAGTTTCTTTCGCTCCATCGCGTTTAGTTATAGGGAACATTGCACTGAGCTATATATAGCATATAATACGCTATAGGCCGATATATTTACATGTTGTCAGCGGTCTCTATGGGCGCTGAGGTGGGCGCACTTGCCTGCAGCGAGATGATGACTTGGCTCTCTCTTTAGTAAAGGCTCCCTGCCCGAACAAACCTCACACACACAGAAAGAAATGGTGAAGTCCATGGTTAGTAACGGGGCAGAGAAAGATGGAGGAGAGAGGATGACGGTGTGGTGGATTGGATAATAGGGGGAAAGCCGTCTGCTGATGAAACATCGCAGTTCAATTTGGAATGACGTCACTGATCGAAAAGAACTTGAATTTCACACATTTATAATATCTGTGAAATGTTGTGCGCAGTTAGAGGTTCAACGATGGTCATGCAAGTATTTTTAGGATGTGACGTTCTGGCGTGTCCAGTGCAACCTACATTTAGACAATAAGCTGTTAGTGGTTTATGAGTCAAAACATTAACACTATTTGAGTGGCTGATAAGGACTGTGCAGTAGTCTGTCCCCTATACGCTATATGTGCCCGGGGACTTTAATCTACCTACGTAACGTAACGTGTACAGTAATGTGCTATTTCAAGATCGGTCAGCTATTAGTATAGTATAGTATAGTATAGTATAGTATAGTATAGTATAGTATAGTATAGTATAGTATAGTATAGTATAGTATAGTATAGTAGTGATGGCATTATAGGCCCTTACGTTTTGTTATGCTATTTGAGATGGTGGTTTTATTTTCTGATGCCAACTATGACAATAATTTGCAGATTTGTGTGTGTGTCGAGGGAAAAAGATAAAGAGAAAATGAGAGGAGGGGAGAGAGGAGATGAAGAGAGAAGACAATAGAAGAGGGAAGGTGGGGGGGGGGAGAGATAAGAGGAGATTAGAAGAGAGAGAAAGAGAAGATGAAGAGAGGAGAGCAAGAGAACATGAGCGAAGGAGAGAGAACGCGAGCTTTGTGGCCGCGTGATCTAAGGCGGGACTAACCGGATTGCCTTTTCCACAGGCTAGAAACCAATGGCTTGTCAAAGCGCTGGCCACTACTATCCAGCAATCACAAAATAGTTTGCTGAAGTCAGGATTCGAACCCACGTCGCCCGAGACTAACGTGTCTAAAATCAAAATCAAATCCTCCCCCCACCCAAAAAAAAAAGAAAAAAAAAGAGAAGGGATAAAAAAGGGAGAAAATATGAGAAGTTGAGAGAAAAAAGAAGATAAAAAAGAGAGAAAACGAGAAGAGAAAACGAGAGTAAACAAGAGAAACGATACGGGAGGAAATGAGAAGAACAGAGAAAAAGAGATGAAAAGATAACAGAACAGAAAAAAATGCGAAAAGGGGATGGGAGGGAAGAAGACAGGACGGGAAGTAGAAGAGAAAGACGAAGGAGCAGAGGGAAGTAGAAGAGAAGACGAAAGAGAAGAGGGAAGTAGAAGAGAAGACGATGGAGCAGAGGGAAGTAGAAGAGAAGACGAAGGAGCAGAGGGAAGTAGAAGAGAAGACGAAGGAGCTGAGGGAAGTAGAAGAGAAGACGAAGGAGCAGAGGGAAGTAGAAGAGAAGACGAAGGAGCTGAGGGAAGTAGAAGAGAAGACGAAGGAGCAGAGGGAAGTAGAAGAGAAGACGAAGGAGCAGAGGGAAGTAGAAGAGAAGACGAAAGAGCAGAGGGAAGTAGAAGAGAAGATAAAAGAGGAGAGGGAAGTACAGGAAAGGGCAGTATCGTTGTAGGTTTGATAAAAGGACAAAGTTCCAAGGACAATCAGCTACTAAATTGGTAGACCTAATATGAAGTTGACCTCTCTCTTGCAGTGAGTCAAATATAGTGCAATCTACAGTCGGCAATCGACTACAAAATATGGTAGACCTAACATGACAGTTGATCAAGCTGTCTTGCAGTGAGCAAATTATACAACCATATACAGTAGGCAATCAGATACCAACTAATCCCACATGGACACTATGTTAAGGCGGCGATACACGGTAAGACTAGATCTTATGATACCCGCATATGATTACGGGAATTCCCGGATCGGTAGGAATTGTCGTCAAGTCTTATCGATAGAGCGTGTTCTATTTTTTCACGGCGCGATACGACAGTGGAGGTCAGACAGCCAATCAAAACAGCTATTTGATTGAACTCCGAGGTGAAGGTCACTGAAAAACCGCGACCTACAAACTGACAGGCTTATGACTCATACATACCGTGTATCAGCAAAGACATCAGATCTGCAGCGGCATACGCGGGTATCATAAGATTTAGTCTTACCGTGTATCGCTAGCTTAATACACCATAGAGTCCATGAATCCTACGTCGGCTACTCTATTTCGGTTTATCAAGATAGGCCTGCACTTCTTGGGAGAGCCCGATCTTAAAATAGTAATGTCTTAATCATGATGATTGGAGTGGTATATGTACATTCAGCCAGTTGGCGGGCTTGCGCGCATGAATACACGACACGACACGACCAGTATTATACATAAATACGTATATACATACGCTTACACACATGCATGCATACATAAACACATATATACATAACTTATAACACACCCACATAAACAACACACACACACACAGATAGTACACAGCCTATATATGTTGTGCATGTGTTGGATTGTGTATTGTGTAAATGTTGTGTTGGGTTGTGTACTTTGTATATGTTGTGTTGGGTTGTGTACTGTCTATATGTCGTGTTGGGCTGCGTGTTGTGTATTTTGTGTTGGGTTGTGTACTGTATATATGTTGTGTTGAGTTGTGTGCTGTCTATGTTGTGTTGGGTTGTGTACTGTCTATGTTGTGTTGGGTTGTGTACTGTCTATATGTTGTGTTCGGTTGTGTACTGTCTATAATGTTGTGTTGGGTTATGTACTGTCTATATGTTGTGTTGGGTTGTGTACTGTCTCTATGCTGTGTTGGGTTGTGTTTTTTTAATACTATGAATCGAAAATGAATAGGCGATGCCGAAGTTGAAAAAAGGGGACTATCTCAAAACACGTGTTCTGTGAATTGTAATTTTTTTTTTTTTTTTTACATTTTATTTAATATTTTGAGCTGGAAAAGCGCTGTATAATCTTATACAGCGCTTTTCCAGCTCAAAAGCTGCTCAAGGCGCTGGTCGATACAGGATCTAAATCAAGCCGCCCGAGGCGGCCAATTTTATTGTTACTACTGCTTGTGACTTTAATAATAATATTTCCTAGACTAAAATGTATTGTTTTGTTGTGAAAATTACCGCACCATCAGTTTCATCAGCCATCCCAACAAGGGCCTCCTGAAAATAATACTCAACAGGTTGAAACCCAATGCTGAACAATTCATTGCCGAAGAACAAGCAGGATTCATGGGCAGGGCGAAGTACCACTGTACAGATTTTCAACCTCAGAATAATCTGCGAGAAATATTTACAGCACCAACACCATCTATATAATGTGTTTATAGAATTCAAGAAAGCATTTGACCGAGTCTGGTATGCAGCTCTGTGGGCAACCATGAGAGTGTACAACATCATCCCTAACATTATTGAAGTCATCAAAAGCCTGTCGTCGGTGTCCATTCAAAACTTCGTATCTCCCAAAAAAAAAAAAGGATTGAGAAAAACGAAAAAAAACTGTGTTAAAAAAATCGGTGTCACCAAAACAAAAGTTTTTATTATAATTTGTACTGAATACAAATTATATTAAAAACCTTTGTTTTGGTGATACCTGATTTTTGAAAAGATTTTTGTTGTTTTTCTCAAAACCTCTTTTTTGGAGATACGAGGTTTTGAATGGACACCGACGCTGTATGCCAAGGCTGCCAATGCAGTCCTACACAACAGTGCCATCGGGAACTGTTTCAGAACAACAATCGGCGTGCGTCAAAGATGTCTACTCTCTTCAACACTTTTCAACATCTTCCTGGAGCGCATCATGTCAGATGCCCTTGCAGGTCACGAAGGCACGGTCAGAATAGGGGGTAGAGCAATTTCCAACCTCCGTTTTGCGGATGACATTGATGGATTGGCTGAAGAAGAACAAGAACTTGAACAGCTGATACAGAGGCTTGACACCACCTCCAGAGCTTATGAAATGGAAATAAGTGCAGAGAAGACCAAAATGATGACCAACAACACCAATGGCATCAACACGGACATCAAAGCCCAAGGCCAATCCCTCAAAACAGTGCATAGCTTCAAATATTTAATAGCCATTGTATCAGACAATTGGTCCTGACAGGAAATCCTCTCCAAGATCGCACAAACAACTGCTGCCCTGGCAAGGTTGAAGCCCATTTGGAAAGACAGGATCATCAGTCTATACTCCAAGATAAGGCTGCTGCGCTACCTTGTCATCTCCATCTTCCTTGTCATCTCCATTTTCCTATACGCTTGCGAAACATGGACCCTCATAGCAGACCTACAACAAGAATACAAAGCATGGAGATGAGGTGCAACAGAAGACTTCTGGGCATTTCCTATACCCAGCACATCATTAACGATGAAGTCCGACAGACCATCACACAAGGCATTGGACAACACGATGACATTCTCACAGTGGTGAAGAAACGGAAACTCCGATGGTATGGCCACGTCACCAGAGCATTTACTTGCAAAGACCATCCTGCAAGGCACGGTGCAAGGAAGCAGAAGACGAGGGAGACAGAAAAATAAGTGGGAGGACAACACTTGAGAATGGTCTGGCTTGATCCCCGGCATAGCCTTGAGGGTTGCTGATGACAGAGGAAGATGGAGTACGCTGGTTAAACGATCATCTGTGATTCCCCGACGACCTCAGAGTTACGGCATAGGATACGATAGGACATTTGACAAGGATGGATTTATACAGTGCCACTCTGGCGACAATTGATGAACGGTAACATAGAATGGATCTTTCATGTGCCCCTTAGGCGACAGGGTTGAATTGGTGGACGATGAACGATGACACAATAGGGGTTTTAACGTACATTTGAGACGACATTGACTGTAGATTCTTTCAGATGAGAGTATAAACCGAGGTCCAGTCTGTGTACGCTCGCATTCCATCGCAATGACTATAAAGATCCTGACGCTCAAGTCCTAGATGGGTGAGTGCCGGCTACACAAATACACCCAGCATGCACTAGGTCCCTTCTTCCCATCCCCTGTCGCCCAGGATTGTGCTCAGTCGTCTGGGCGTCAGCCTAAGCGCCCAAAGACTGCAAGTGGGCGCCTCAGGTGGCATGAGTTAGATCCTGTTGCGCCTTGAGTGCTACTTGAGATGGAAAGGCGCTATATACCTTTTTTACCTTTACCTTTTTAAATAGATTGGTGATTTACATTTGAATTACATTTAAGTGTGCAAATTCCAATTTTATTTATTTATTTATTTATTTATTTATTTATTTATTTATTTATTTATTTATTTTATTTAACGTCTATTCACATCTGTGATATTAGACAATCAAATTCCAATCAAAATTACTTTGTTTCAAATTTGATTTTGAAATTTCTTAAAAGATTATCAAAACCCAATTTATGAAGAAGTTCACATATGAAGATGAAATTTTGGGGAAAAGATTATGAAATCTCCAACAAAAAATAATGTATTTTCAGAAATATACAAAATGAATTTTTATATCATGAGTCAATTTCTGAATAATTATACTGAATCAAAGTAAGTTTTGGGAAAAAAATATTTATAACTGTCAAACATATCAATAATCTCGGAAATATATAATTTGCAGTCCTAAGCAATTATATTCACATCCCGATTACTTTGAGGAAATGCATACAGTTCTTATCTCGATGACAACTAGTTTTAAAATTAGCCAAAAACGTAAACTACTCAAGTTGTTGCGTAACTGGCGTGGAACTCCCCGATGGCGATCTATTTATAGCCTAGCATGGAAACGTTTTATATGGTAATAGGTAGGTGTTTCATATGACGTAATCCTAATTAAAATTACACCCAAGACAATAAATTAATCGCAGCTCAAATCGAGATGGTTTGCCTCAAAGTGTAGTCTCAGCCATTTAGCTTTCTCTTTTTATTAATTGCAGTAGGCTGACCTGACCAAAAAACCGACCTTGAACTGTCCCTTTTTTTTTTTAAACATTAATATATTGAAGGGCCGATGTATAATCTATTTATATCTTTGGGGCATCCAAACCTGCGCTCAAAGGGTCGCTAAAAATAGCCACGTGAAATTTCCTATTGGCTTACTCAATGAAGTGTTGACAAACCATGAGCTAAAATTGGACCATCCAATCGGAAAATTGGGTCAGTCACTTAGAAACTGCGTGATTCACGGAATAATTCCGTTGTCTGATATAGGTCTCTGGGGCATTTCTAAATTTATTACAGGCTTACGTACTTTGACAGAAGAAGGATGAGTTGGAGGGGATGGGGAGGTTGAGGGTGCTAATTTATTCTAGACGCTGATTGCTCCCCCCACTGCCAGGTTTAATAATGATAGTACGCTTAGCTCCGCCTCTTGAGCAAGAGAATCTCTTGAGCTGGGAAAACGAGTAAATAATAAATTATAAATTATAATTCCAGAAAACTTACTGCGCCAAATGTATTTTATATATAACAACAAATAATGACATGTTTGTTTGTTTGTTTTGGGCCAAAATGGAGTGCGCTGGTTAAACGATGCCACTGTAGATTGTTCTAACCTATAAAGGGAACAGTGAAAGACCCAGTTGAAAACCTGTCTTGCCTTTGTAGGCATGACAGATTCACTGCGGCAACAGTACCCCCGTTGGAGTGCCGGGGGTTTCAGTATAAATAGTATCCCCACTTTATGGAAATTTAGTGCTTTAAATTCCCACTGTTGCTATCTTCCTCATATACTCTTTCCCATTCCTGCTCTGTCCTATCACTCTGCTATACTATCTTCTTCTTCGCTAGATCAATGACCTACCTTTTTTCTTGAAAACTCTTCCTGGACAAGACTCCTTGTTTGTGTATGAGGTCTGTTGGATCAGCTTGGGAGTGTTGGACGCTTTCTGCTGGGTGGTCACTAGGGCTTCCTATGATGTTAGTATTTGGCAATGTGGGCATTTTGTGTGTATGTGTTTTGTTGATGATTTGTAATGATGGTTGTATTCTATTTTGTTTTTGTAACCGGGGGTTCGCGTAGTTGAGGTGAACCCTCAGCCGTCCCCCGCGTGGGATGTCTTTATTGTAAAGTGGCTGGCCGGTGGAGGGCGTTCAATTTTCCCACTAGGGTTGTTTCAGCAGATCTTTTATGCGGATCGGGGGTTGTCCGGTCCTGATTTGGCTCGGAGGAGTCCGCTGGACCTAAAGCAACAATGAATCAATCAATCAATCAGGGGCCCCGACGACTTTGAAGTTACGCGGTAGGATGGGATAGGATAGGATAGGAATTTAACCTACAATTCTGATTGTTATTACATAGGCTAAAACAATGATAAAATGGGCTGTCGTTGCTCAAACCAACTGCTTAAGTGTTGTTGTTGTTGTTCTTGTTGTTAATTTCTGTACTGACAGGGAGTGATTTCCACTGTTTAACGGTACCCTATCCTATCCTATCCTATCATGTAACTCAAAGGTTGTTGGGGAACCACAGATGATCGTTTAACCAACATACTCCATCTGTCTCTGTTCTCAGCAACCCTCATGGCTTCGTTCAGTGTCAAACCAGTCCACTAAATCTACGATCTACTAGCGGATATTTTTTAGCTCTAGGGGGAGAAGGCGCGGTCGAAATAGGTACCTTTAAGGAAAATGCATGAAAAATCTCTTAACTTGGTTTTTATTATAGACCTGCTTCTAAATAAAGATCACTTAGCTGACAGTGGTGAAAATAAATATTTTACAAAGGGAATTCCATATATATATAAGAATAAAATTTTCTTGTGCATGAAAGTGTGCCCAACTTTATTACTGTTATGCTGTTGTTTTTTTTACATATTTTGCGTGTTAAATCACTTTTGGTATTTAGCCTCAGTGCTATGACTATGCATATGACCGGGTAAACAGATGTTCCGGGGCCTCAGTACTAAGTAGTATGCGCATGACTGGTAAACATCCAGTGACTCAGGGACAGTTTTTGTAAACAACCCTTATTAGCGGGGCGCAATTAATAATGCTGGTTTCCAATGCCGAACCTTGCATAAGCCGAACTTACGTTTTTAGGTACGGGGACTTTTCAGAACGTGAGGGTTTACTCCTAGTACTCCGGTTTCAACCCTCCCTTCTATAATGGTATGGGATACATCCAATCTAAATGTCAAAACTAAACATTGATTTCTCTTCCAACTTCAGTAATATTGTTCTCTTCAGATCATAACGGTCTCTTCAGATCGCCGAGCTATGAGTTCGATTGAAGAAAAAGCGCGTGATAGCATCCTTTATTATTATTATTATTATTATTATTATTATTATTATTATTATTATTATTATTATTATTATTATTATTGGATGCAGTCAATTTCAAATTTCGGATTGCCGCGCTTTGAGTTCGATTGAAGAAAAAGCGCGTGATAGCATCCTGTAATAATAATAATAATAATAATAATAATAATAATAATAATAATAATAATAATAATAATAATAATAACAATAATAATAATAATAATAATAATAATAATAATAATAATAATATTATTATTATTATTATTATTATTATTATTATTATTATTATTATTATTATTATTATTAACAACATGCAGTTCTTCAACAATATAACGAGGAAATCACGAAAACACACTGCGTATCTAGACAAACAGACAGACATAGTTACAGAGATCGACCGACGGAACAATACTTGCATTGTGAGACAGACAACTCGTACACCGCAGTGACGGATAGTCGGTTGTAAACAGTTGGGCATTTGTACGGAATTCCATTTGTGAAATATTTATTTCCCCACTTTCAGCTAAATAATCGTTTTTTAGAAGCATATTTTCTAAATAATCATTTGTTTACAAACAATGTCAGATTTCTCTAAATAATATATTTTGTCGGTAAATACTTCATTATTTATATATTGTTTAGGTAAATAAATCATAATATAGGCAAATATAGGGCATTGTTGCCAAAATAAGAAATTATATTTACCTATATAACGCATTACTTAGCAGATTGGGTGAAATAATGTATTATTTAGAAATGTTTCTAAATAATGATTTGTTTACATCTTTAATACATTATTGAGCTGAATTTGAAGAATAATGTATTATTTAAAAGATGTTGCTAAATTATGCATTATTTACCTTGTTTTCATTATTTGGTGGAATTCGCAGACTCAAGTGGAATTACTGTAAGGTTGTGTGTAGTGATAAAGAACATTAAAATATTGTGATTTTACGCTGTTTTGCGTTTTAAAATGAGGCAACTGCTTTATTTCACTGTATTTTGTATATGTCAGTAACACACACTAATAACTATTTCTTTCTCTCCATAGTAAGCTACATAACTAAAATCTCTCTCTCTCTCTCTCTCTCTCTCTCTCTCTCTCTCTCTCTCTCTCTCTCTCTCTCTCTCTCTCTCTCTCTCTCTCACACATCCCGCTCCACTCACACACAAACGAAAAACGAAAACCGACCCCAAAAAACCCTCCATTAATAATTTCTATAGTCTAGGGTGCAGACGTACCTAGAAAGTAGTTCCACAAATTTATAGTTTGTTTCCCCGACAGTGCACTTTTCGGCGAGGGTGTTGCGTTGTAGTCTATTTATAGCCTGCCGCCACTAGGCCTATTTTACTGTCTGGTCTTTTCCAACCTGGTGCATACAAGTCCGGGATTGTTTTAGCCAACCTCGCTGTTCAGAAGACTTCACATCATCATCATCATCATCATCATCATCATCATCATCATCATCATCATCATCATCATCATCATCATCATCATCATCATCATCCTTCTTTACCATCAAACTGTAAGATCTCTAAACGCCGCATCCTCCTCCCACCGCTGATCCCCCTGCCGTGCGCGCGCCCTGCTTCTCCCTATATACTCGTACATCTATATCTAGATACTACAGCGACTATTATAATTTAGAATGTTTTTGTGATCACTTTAGACTAGTCATTTGTTTTTTACTATATCTATCTGTTTATCTATTGGTTATGCTTGTGCGAGTGTGTGTGTGTGTAGGTGTGTGTGGGTGCGTGTGTGTGTGTGTGTGCATGTGTGTATTTGTGTATGTAGGTATGTGTGTATGTTCCCCCGTTGGGGTACGTGCCGGGGGTTTCAGTATAAATAGTATGCCCACTTTCTGGAAATTTAGTGCTTTAAATTCCCACTGTCACTGTCTTTCTCATTTGTTCTTTCTCATTCCTGCTCTGTTCTATCAATCTGCTATAATAATATTAATATCTTCTTCTTCGCTAGACCAGTCACCTACCTTTTTTCTTGAAAACTCTTCCGGGACAAGACTCCTTATTTTTTGTGTGTGAGGTCTGTTGGATCAGCTTGGGAATATTGGACGCTTTCTGCCAGGTGGTCACTAGGGCTTCCTATGATGTTATTATTTAGCAATGTAGGCATTTTATATGTATGTGTTTTGTTGATAATTTATAATGATGTTTGTATTCTATTTTGTTTTTGTAAACGGGGGTTCGAGAAAATAATATAGAGTATAGCCTCAGCGTCCCCTGCGTGGGATGTCTTTATTGTAAAGTGACTGGCTGGTGGAGAGCCTTCAGTTTTACCACTAGGGTTGTTTCAGCAGATCTTTTATGCGGATCAGGGGTTGTCCGGTCCTGATTTGGCTCGGAAGAGTCTGCTGGACCTAAAGCAATAATCATGTAATGTAATGTAATGTAATGTGTGTATGTGTGCGTGTGTGTAAGATAGATAAAGAGTGAAAACAAGAGAGAGAGAGAGAGAGAGAAAGATGTTGTTAAATATAAAACATTCTGCCATTGTCCAAAACCAAATAATATTCCTATTGTTGTATCTATTACATGTCAATTGGCGAAATAAATTCCTGTTATCCTGTTATCCTTATTCGTCACCCTTCTTGTCCTTATTCATCATCATCATCCTTCTTGTCCTTATTCTTGTTCATCACTATCCTCCTTCTTCTCCTCATCCTTTTTCTCCTCCTCCTCTTCCTTCTTCTTCTTTATCATCATCATCATCATCATCATCATCATCATCATCATCATCATCATCATCATCATCATCATCATCATCATCATCGTCGTCGTCGTCGTCATCATCATCCTTCTTCTTCTCCTCTTCCTCCTCCTCCTTCTTCTTCTTCTTCTGCCGTTATTGGCCACACTTCAGTGGTAATTAGTCTAATCCTTCCAAGTATTGTGGTGGTCGGTTTCAGCTTCCATGTTCGCAGAAACCCTTACTAGGTGAATTTTCTAGAAAACTTCAGCAACAAGCAACCTCTTTGTTGATACAACGATAGCGTCACACTTCTGCGTGTCATAGAGTCAATACATGACGATTGGGTGTTTTTCTCGGCAGGCGTCCTTGAAGGGTTGTTGAACATAATTTTATCAGAGAGAGAGAGAGAGAGAGAGAGAGAGAGAGAGAGAGAGAGAGAGAGAGAGAGAGAGAGAGAGAGAGAGAGAACATTGAAAAAAGATAAGAGAGAGGGAGACAGTGACTTTAAAACTTGTAATTATTATTACTAGGGATTAAGATTTTAAGACTAATTATACACAAGGAGGGAGGGAGAGATAGAAACAGACAGACAGAAGTTATGTGTGACATAGGTTGGATGAGTTGGAAGAAAAAAAAAGAAGAAATCGGAGAACTGAGCATTTATAGCGGGATCAAGAGATATCGAGAGAGAGAGAGAGAGAGAGAGAGAGAGAGAGAGAGAGAGAGAGAGAGAGAGGCTAACAAAAAAGTAGGTCACTGTGAAGGTAAAAAGAGTGATCTAATTCCGTGGTAAAATGTACTTCACAGGCTATGGGATAACTGACCTAAATCGGGTCGTGGTGGGTTTTGGCACGGGTCCACACGTCATGGAGCTAATAGTGTACCGAAGACTCAGCTCACCTTTCCAGGGATAATAATAATAATAATAATAATAATAATAATAATAATAATAATAATAATAATAATAATAATAATAATAATATATTTTTATAGCGCAAAACCAAACTTAACACTTGTTCTAAGCGCTCGCACGGATAAATATGTAAAACATTGTGGTACAACATGAGATAAAACAGTTAAACAATGTGGTACAACATGAGGTAAAACAGTTAAACAATGTGGTACAACATGAGATAAAACAGTTAAACAATGTGGTACAACATGAGGTAAAACAGTTTAACAATGTGGTACAACATGAGATAAAACAGTTAAACAATATGGTACAACATGAGATAAAACAGTTAAAGAATGTGGTACAACATGAGATAAAACAGTTAAACAATGTGGTACAACATGAGATAAAACAGTTAAACATGGTAAGAAATAATACAAACATCACATCTAACAAGGATAAATATTGGAACAACAGGGTACAACATTATGAGATAAAACACGTTATACATCGTAAAAAATAGTAACACAAACATCACATCTAAGTATACAATGGCTTGTTTAAAGAGAGACACACATACATACATACACACGCACAGGCACGCACGCACACACACAAACACACACAAGAGAGGACATCAGCATTAAGAATAAATAATGAAGCAATTATACAAACTAACCACTTAGAGACACGAGGGGAAAGAAGTAATATGATAGTAATCAAAACAATATTCAAAAGCCCTACACAAGAATTTCTAATATAAACCAGAGTAACATATAACTAAAACTATTTAAAAACCATATAGTGCCAACCCCAATAAACATTAAAAAAGACGTGTACTGTTAATAAACCATTTAAACCAACATTACACAAAAGACACACACAAACACACAGACACACACACACACACACAGGCACCCACATACTTGCAATTCATCATAAATGGGTTTATTTAACAATGTAGGAATCGGAAAGTGATTTTTTGACGGAAAGAACGCAAATTTCTTCTAGAAATGTAAGAATCTAAGTCAAAATTGGCTCTTTCCGTCTCAAAAGTTGACCTATTTCGTCTCCTAGGAGCGACGAAATAGGTCGATTTTTCTTCAAAATTTCTCCGAAAATGGACTGTATTTTCTCCGTCCCGGATAGTGCACTCCTCTGTACTTAAAACACTCTCATGCACTACAACTGCACTCCCTTGCACTAAAAGAGCACTCCCTCGCACTTAGAAAAAAGTGGGTTCCTGGAAAAAAGTGGGTTCCAAGCAAATAAACCCATTTGTTACTAGAAAAGACAAGGTCTGGTACCCATTTGTGCGTTTTTGTACGTTCCCCCCCCCCCCCCCCCCCCCCCACACACACACACACACACATTCACACAACTATTCAATCACTCACACGTTCACACTGATTATTCTGGATCTAAAATATTTGGTAGGCCTACAGAGGTAGGTTTTGAGAGCTCCAACTTCTGTATCTATCTGTATTTGTCCTTTGTGCCCGCGGTAAGCTACAGTGTCCACAGTTCAGTTCAGTACATAGATTAACGTCCCCGGACACAATGCGTATAGGGGACAAAGTGTCCACAATCTGCCTAGACCCAACATAGCTGCCTGCTTGCCTATGGCTATGTTACTTGCTTACTGCGTAGCTGAAAATCAGAATAGGCGGAGGCGTTTGAACTGTTGTTATAACTGACATTTCCTATCCTATCCTATCCTGTCCCATAACCCGAAGGTCGTAGGGGCACCACAGATGATCGCTTAACCAGCATACTCCATCTTTCTCTGTCCTCAGCAGCCCTCATGGCTTCGCTCAGTGTCAAACCAGTCCATTCTCGAATGTTGTCCTCCCACCTCTTTTTCGGTCTCCCCCTTCTTCTACCTCCTTGCACTGTGCCTTGCAGAATGGTCTTTGCAAGGCCTGATGATCTGGTGACGTGGCCATACCATCGGAGTTTCCGTTTCTTCACCACTGTGAGCAGGTCATCGTGTTGTCCAATGGCTTGTGTGATGGTCTGTCGGACTTCAACGTTGGTGATGTGTTGGGTATAGGAATTGCACAGAAGTCTTCTGTAGCACCTCATCTCCATGCTTTGTATTCTTCGTTGGAGATCTGCTGTGAGGGTCCATGCTTCGCAAGCATATAGGAAGATGGAGATGACCAGAGATCGCAGCAGTCTTACTTTGGAATGTAGACTGATGGTTCTGTCTTTCCAAATGGGCTTCAACCTTGTCAGGGCAGCAGTTGTTTGTGCGATCCTGGAGAGGACTTCCTGTCGAGACCCATTGTCTGACACAATGGCTCCTAAATATTTGAAGCTGTGCACTGTGTTGAGGGATTGGCCTTGTACTTTGATGTCCGTGTTGATGCCATTGGTGTTGTTGGTCATCATTTTGGTCTTCTCTGCACTTATTTCCATTCCATAAGCTCTGGAGGTGGTGTCAAGCCTCTGTACAAGCTGTTCAAGTTCTTGTTCCTCTCCAGCCAATCCATCAATATCATCCGCAAAACGAAGATTGGAGATTGCTCTGCCCCCTATGCTGACTGTGCCTTCGTGATCTGCAAGAGCATCTGACATGATGCGCTCTAGGAAGATGTTGAAGAGTGTTGGAGAGAGTAGGCATCCTTGACGCACACCGATTGTTGTTCTGAACCAGTTCCCGATGACGCTGTTATGGAGGACTGCACTGGTAGCCTTGTCATACAGGCTTTTGATGACTTCTATAATTTTAGGGCTGATGTTGTACACTTTCATGGTTGCCCATAGAGCTGCATGCCAGACTCGGTCAAATGCCTTCTTGAAGTCTATGAACACATGATATAGATGTTGTTGGTGCTGTAGGTATTTCTCACAGATTATTCTGAGGTTGAAAATCTGTTCAGTGGTACTTCGCCCTGCCATGAATCCTGCTTGTTCTTCAGCTATGATTTGTTCAGCTTGTGGTTTCAACCTGTTGAGTATTATTTTCAGGAGGACCTTGCTGGGATGGCTGATGAGGCTGATGGTGCGGTAATTTTCACACTCCTGAAGGTTACCTTTTTTAGGAAGAGTGATGACAAGCGACTGGGTCCATGGTGTAGGCCATTCCCCACTCTGCCAGATCTTGTTACAGATAGTGGTGAGAGCATCAGTCATCGCTTCTCCTCCTGCTTGTAGCAGTTCCGCTGGTATGTTGTCCACTCCCGCTGACTTCCCTTTCTTCAGCGATTGCACTGCTGCCTCAACTTCTTCCCGGAGAATTGGGAGGATTTCTTCTTCTTCTCTGCTCTCGGGACATGCTAGAACTGATGGGTCTCCATTTGGTGTATGGTTGTAAAGGTCAGAGCAGTACTCTGTCCATCTGTCCAAGACTTCTTGTTCTTCTGTAAGGCAAATGCCAGACTTGCTTTGGATAGTGGAGACTTTGGGCTGTTTAACACTTGTCAGCCGCTTCACAGTCTGGTAGGCCTTCTTGCTGTTGTTCTTGTTCAGATTGTTCTCTATTTCCTGGCATTGATCTTCTATCCAGTTCTCCTTTGCTGTGCGCATGCCTTTTCGGATGTCATTGTTGATTTTTCGGTAGACATCAGCTTCCTGTGAGGTGTTCTTTTTCTTTTTTAACTCTCTTCGTTTATCACACAGATCCAAAAGTTCAGGTGTGATCCACGGCTTCTTCTTTGGTCGGTGCTTGCCAAGGATCTCAGTGGCGGCATCTGTTACAGCTGAGTTGAAGGTATTGGTCATGGTGTTGACATCTACTTCGCCTGCCCCCAAAATAAGCAGTGGTGCAAATTTCCCTCCAATTGTGGCCTGAAATATTTTTGCCACCTCCGGGTCTTGCAGTTTGTCCAGGTCGAACTTCAGCCTAGTGCACTTTGCTGTATTTACTCTCTTCAAATGGAGCCGGAAAGACATCATCACGAGATCGTGGTCACTTCCAATGTCTGCTCCTGGAAAAGTGCGTGTCCTGCCAATGTTGATGCTTGATCTGAAGCGTTTCTTGACCATGATGTAGTCGATCTGGTTGTGATGTTCCCCGCCGGGACTGTGCCATGTCCATCGTCTGGATTTTTTGTGGAGACCAAGCGTGTTTGCCAGTACCAGATTGTTGTATCTGGCAAACTCCAATAGCCTCAGACCCCTGTCATTTGTCTCGTTGTTGCAGTGGGGTCCGCATGTGTCTCCCCAGTTGCGGTGCGCATCTTGGCCAACCTTGGCATTCCAGTCGCCTTGCACTATGACTATGTCCTTCTTCGGCACTTGGTCAAGGACCGCCTGTATATTTTCATAAAAATCCTCCACTTCGCTGTCTTCATAGTCTGATGTTGGGGCATAGGCCTGGATGATGGTAATGTTGAAAGGGGTTGCTCTCAGACGGATGGTAATGAGTCTACTGGAGACTGGGCGGCAACCCATGACAGTGGCTAGAATGTTCTTGTGGACCAAGAATCCAACGCCGTGTTCGTGCCTGTCATCTCTACCGCTGAAATAGAGCTTGTGGCCTTTGTCAGTCGTTGTTTCACCTAGGCCTTTCCAGCGCAGTTCGCTGATACCTAGAACGTTCCATCGATAGTGGTCCAGCTCGTGGGCCAGTTCTTCTAATTTTCCTTCCGCAGTTAGGGTCCTGACGTTCCAGGTTCCTATGACGATGTTGTTTCTCGTGCGGATCTTGCTATATTGTCCATCAGTAGCATACTTAACACCTCCGTCCTGGTGGCCAACGGAAGGCGCGGTCCTTGTGCCGGGTGACGGCCCGGGCGACGACCGATCCGGTATGGAATTAGTGGATTGTGTCATCATGTAGTGTGTCTTGGGCAAAAAAGACCTGGCAGGGCCCAATCCTCTCCAGGCTGTTGGCCACAGCCGAAATCCACGAATACAGTGTGGCTCGCCTTGGCCCTGAGCACGTGGTCGTTGAACCTGTAGTAACGTGAGGTTCCTCCGCCCTGGCCGGTGACTTCTGTGTAGAAGACTTTCGCCCAGTGATGCCGTGCTAACATCACCCCTGTTAGTCGCCTCTTACGACACGCCGGGAAACGTTGGGTCTATTCTATTTGCCCGAACCCACAGAGCTGACATTTATATGACTCAAAGACAGGCATGTCTATCACAGCAGACGTTACGTAATAAGAGTACAACTGACAAGGGACGTCGCTCTCGTTATTGTTGACAATCTCCATGGTATCGATAATGGAGTATAGTCCCTTGACAGCTGACGCTCGCCCAGGCTTACGTTGACTCCTCCATCAGTCTCTGCGGCTCAGTGGGCTGGTTACATGATTGGAGGACTGATTTAGCTGCACAAATCCTGATGTCGTCACTTAAAAACAACAACAACAACAACAACAACAACAACAACAACAACAACAACAACACAACTGTATACTACTGAGAATTAAGTATGGAGAACCGTGTAGAATAGGTAGTAAAGCGCAGAAGAACAGTTATACATGAGAAACCTACTAATTCTGTCCAAATTTGTGTATTATGTTATTTGCATAATTTATTAGTGTCTCGTGTTTGCTTCGTATGTGTTTCGATGTTAACGTTAAGTATAAATGCGTGAGAACTGCGCTTTGAACTGATGTCATTAGGAAAAAGCGCTATATAAATACTCATTATTAGTATTATTATAAATAAGAATTATTTTACAGGATAGCGCATAAGATCGGACTCGTTTTATTATTTATGTATATATTTATTTATTTATTGTATCTTTTATATAGCGCTTTTCCAGCTCAAGAGCTGCTCAAGGCGCTGACCAATACTGGAATCTAACACAATCCGCTCCACCACTGCGGTAACTTGCTACTTTATGTGCCTCGTCTCAGACAGCAAATGGAATTTAATACGATGGACTGATTAATCTGACTGTAAACACCGGCCATCTTGACAGATGGTACTACAGTGTATTGGTGCCTATAGGTGCGCTTGCACTGCTATCTTAAGTGCACAGTCAGTACTTGTGTGCAAGGTAAAAATGTGTCTAGGTTCCCACACTACGCCCAGAAATGTTTCCTGTCTTTCTCTTTCTGTCTGGTTGGTTCTGGACAGTACGAAAAGGTTTGACCACATCGCTGAAGAATTGAAGGATGGATTTTGTCATGTAACCAATAAAATGAATGGGGCGAATAGGCCTACGTAAATTTCTCTGGAACAATCATTCTCTGCTGATGTTGCTACTCTCTCTCTCTCTCTCTCGCCTGGGCTGGTGAATGGAGGGTGACGTCAGCGCAATCACCATCCCAAGAATGCACGGTCCGGGGCTGCACCGGGAAAAGAGCACGTGCTGAGCTCGTCGCCTCTAAAATTAGCTGCCAACAATCCCGTGTCTAACCCTCCAGGGAAAGCCACGACAGAGGATGGAAGCAACGGCTCAGAAGCAGTAGCATCTGTGGGATAGGGAGGGAAGGGGGGAGAGAGAGAGAGAGAGAGAGAGAGAGAGAGAGAGAGAGAGAGAGAGAGAGAGAGAGAGAGAGAGAGAGAGAGAGAGAGAGAGAGAGAACAAGTAAAAATTACTGTAATCGCCGCTTTGAAGCTGTGTTAATACTGATAAGAGGGGGAGCATGGAAACTATATTTAATGTCCATGGGGCGGGCGTAAAATTTGTTCCATCTTAACTACGCTGGGCGTAACCGCAGACTCAGAGACTTTTTTTGTCAGGGGAAACACAGGGTATAACATTATACTCTGTGGGGGGAAATAATTATTATTTGTTGTAGTGCGTGTGTGGTGCTGTCTGCCACGAAAAATGTGTGAAAGGAGCGTCCGGTGCACCTATCCTTTTCGAAATGAAGGAGGTGGAAGAAGAAGAAGCAGTAGGAGGAGTAGGAGAAGGTGGAGGAGGAGAAGGAGGAGGAGGAAGAAGAAGAAGAAGAAGAAGAAGAAGAAGAAGAAGAAGAAGAAGAAAACGAGATGGTGGTGGATGAGAAAAACCATAAAAACAAGACGATTTTTTCTATTGTATTTTTGTCTTTTCTTCTTTTGAATGCATATTTTTCAAGATAAGTTTGTGTCAAAAATAGTAGAACATTGTTTACTTCCATATGAATCTAATATCTTTGCTATCTTTTCATTCAGCAGCCTATATATGTTATTCTTTGTAGTTAGATGATACTGTGTCTATTGTATGTGTATTGTATAGTAATATAGCGTCGTTCTTGCTGTCTTATGTTATATATCCCTACCGCCACCTTACCCCCCTCTCCATTCCCACCCTGGGCTAGGAACCTAACTTGATATTTGTTGTTTCATTATTTGCTTAATAAAAGGAAAAAGTGCCAAAGTTCCAGAAGCTTCTGTTGTGTTATTTTGGGAGTGGGAGTGCTTTTCTGAGCTCGTTGATTACCTCACAGCTCCCGAAAATCTCTCTCTCTCTCTCTCTCTCTCTCTCTCTCTCTCTCTCTCTCTCTCTCTCTCTCTTCTCTCTCTCTCTCTCTCTCTCTCTCTCTCTCTCTCTCTCTCTCTCTCTCTCTCTGCGCACGATAGATCCAATCGTTTTGTTTTGCAAAGCATGCAATAACAGAGTGTATTTACTTTTGATTTGATTTTGCGTTGTTGTTAGAAGAAACTTTGTATAACGTTGATAATTTTCGTAGGTCGATATTATTAGAGAAGTTTCTAGAATTACTTGTTTACTATCGATCGAAGCATGTAGATAAATCTAGTAATAGCTAAAAGATTCTTCTAACCTAAATACAGTTATATGACGTAAGACAGTGCATAGTTCCGGTGACGAGTTTTATTCTGATTGGGTGTTATTGCGTCATGCTGGAATGTTCGAACTTTTTCGGTAGAATTAAGAGAGACTATATAAGTGGGGCTCTGTGTCTGTGAAAAAGTTGTGGGGCCGGGTAGCTCAGTTGGTAAGAGCGTCTTGCTAGTAACCGAAAGGTCGCTGGTTCGAATCCCGGATTGGTCAACGTGTGATCATATTATTTTCCCCTTTACCAACAACTGGCCTGCTGGTGTCAGTATAAATCGGTCCAGTAGTCACCTATATGCGAAAGTGTCGTGTGACTATAATCTACATACAAACAAACAAATGTGAAAAAGCGATTGAGCGATTTTGTATGCAGTTGTTGATATACGCTGAATAAAGTTGTAAAACTTCATACGACGACTTCTGCCTTGTTGCTGAGTGAACAGGTTGCGTGGATAAACGAATCTGAGTTACACTTATCAAGATTCAAGCATCGGGGCTGAATCAACAATTGCTAAAATAAACACCGTGTAACACTCTCTCTGTCTGTCTGTCTCTGTCTCTGTCTGTCTGTCTGTCTGTCTGTCTGTCTGTCTCTGTCTGTCTGTCTGCCTGTCTGCCTGCCTGTCTGCCTGTCTGTCTGTCTGTCTCTCTCTCTCTCTCTCTCTCTCTCTCTCTCTCTCTCTCTCTCTCTCTCTCTCTCTCTCTATCTCTCTCTCTCTCTCTCTCTCTCTGTCCATTGTATGAAATTCCGTGCTCAGACTAAAGCAAAGACTATGAAAGAGGGCAGTTTGAGCGTAAAACCTATGCTATTAAGCTTAATTGTCCCAATATTCCAATTTCCCCCCTCCCCCGCCGTCTTTCGCTCTCTCTGCCTCTCTCTTCTCTCTGCAATGTAACTGTAGATTATAGTCACACCAAAGACGGTAGAACAATAAGACAGGCAACTTGAGGCTTATGAGCGATCCCAGATATAGAGTACTGTCCCTTAGGGCGGAGACGAATAGCAATCAACTTTCTCTCTCTCTCTCTCTCTCTCTCTCTCTCTCTCTCTCTCTCTCTCTCTCTCTCTCTCTCTCTCTCTCTCTCTCTCTCTCTGTATAAATATATGGCCTCGTGGCGCAGTGGATTAGTCGCTGGTTTCCCATGCCGATGGTGTCGGGTTCGATTCCCGCAAGGGGCGAACGTATGTGACTTAGGTACGAGACTATTGAGATCACCGAGGGTTTTCTCCGGACACTCCGGTTTCCTCCCTCCCTTCAATAATGGTACTGGACGCAGTCAATATAAAATTTCAAAAATAAAAATTCGATTTTCTCTTTGTCTTCCAATAGCGATTTCCCTGCCTTTACACCACCTGTTTGAGTGGTGGATGTGTATTTGTTGTTGTTGTTGTCGTTGTGTGTGTGTGTGTGTGTGTGTGTGTGAGGGTGGATGAGACAGGCGAGCGTGTATGTTGGTACAGATCGCCGCTCTTTGAGCCTGATTGATTTCGGGAAAGGCGCGTATATAGCATCCAGTATTATAAGCTGCCCGGCCCGACCTCTCTGCAATTCGTTCGTTTCGTTTCGTTGGTTAGATTTCTGTCCCCGGACACTTGAGCATATAGGGGACGTGAAGAGATCAGCATGACGAATAAGAAGTCAAGATGTGTTGCCATAGAGCTATCGCATGATTGTCTTTGGTTGCAGTGAAGATAACGTTCGTTTCTTGAGAGGGTGCTCGTACAAGGCGATGGCAAAAATGTTGTGTCTCTGCAAGGATGGTTGATTATTAAATTATCGTCCCCGACATTTGTCGCTGCAATGGATGCCTCATTGCTGTTATAGAGGAAATAGATAAGGGTCGGCAAGAATGCGTGTCGTTGGGAGCAAGTCTCATCCGGCTCAACCGTACGTTGTGGCCTGAAAACCAAAGTTCGTGATTCACACATGGGGAATCCGTACACGGGCTTTTGGTTTGTGGATCCTCTATGGCGCAGTGGTTTATGGCTCCTCTATGGAGCAGCGGTTCGTGGATTCTCTATGCCGCGGAGGTAGCGAAATGAACTTCCAGGGTTGTCTTATAGACTAGAGTTTGAAATGTGGGGCCTAAAGATGTTGTTAATTAGTCATTGTTTATAGGGTCGGGGCCTACAGATCCTGTATGGGCTAGTAGCACAAGTATATCAACTAAGTTAATATACTTGTGCTAGTAGTTATTAAACCGGTGGAAAAGCATGAATCATTTTCTGACAATTCAGGATTTTAAACGAAAGTAGAAGTAATTAGGATGGTCGTTAGTTCTGAGTTGTTGCTATTTACTTAATTAGTACTACTAGTCTTAATCGCCTTCATTTAAACAAAGTAATGGAAATGGCGATGATGATAGAGGTGGTGATGGGATGGTGGTAGTATGGATGGTGTCGATGATGATGATCGATGATGATGATGACGGCAACAACGACAACGACGACGGGTGATATTAAGACGACAAATACGACGACTACGACAAAGAGGATGATCATCATCATCGGACTATGATCCAACTGGAAATCTTTGACGTCTTTCTACAATCAGGAGTAGTAATGCGCTATAAAAATGGACCAATAATGGTCATGAAAACTACTAATTTTCAATGACCCACTTTTTCATACTAATTATAATCAAGGCATTTCACTCCCATATTTCCGTGTTCTGAAAACATTTCAAAATCCATTTGTTCTATTTCAATAACCTGTTATTCACCAGTTGCGCTCCACGGCTTATTTATGATCCTATGATAATATTTTGCGATTATTATGATGTAATGGTCTTGTGTAGTGCTTTTCCAGCTCAACAATTGCTCTTATGTGCTCAGTCGTGCCTGCTAGCTCAGTGGATAGTGAGCGGGTTTCCTTGGCCGAAGGTCGCGGGTTCGATTCCCGCAAGGGACGAACTTATGTGACGGAGGTACGAGACTATTGAGGTCACCGAGGGTTTTTCCCGGGTGCTCCGTGTTCTAAATAAATAGACAGACACAGATGAGAGAGAAAAAGAGAGAGAGTTACATACATACATACATACATACATACATACATACATACATACATACATACATTAGATTTTTATATTAAGAGTGCGTGGGATTATAACAATTCCGTATTGAACAAGAGAAACATTAGTCTGCCCACTGTCTGACCTGCTTTCGTTTCGCCCACAGTCTACTTGGTCGACAATACCCCGGTAAATATTTTGTGTGTCTTTGTGTATGTGTGTCGGCCACGTAATATTGCGATCTTCTTGCTACATTGAGTTGCCCTATAGGGATATATATGAATAGGGAATGTTTTAATCTGCTGCTGCTGCTGTTGTTGTTGTTGTTGTTGTTGTTGTTGTTGTTGTTTTCTTCTAAAAATCTTCAGCATTTAAAAATCTTGTTTTCCTTTTACGATTAACAAACATCCAAGCAAGAAGAAAATATAAAAAAGGAACCGAAAAGGAAGGAAAAAGGTAACAGCCGGGAAAGAGAGTCGGAAGAAGATGAGGAAAAGAGTAGGAAGAGGAAGATGAGCAGGAGGAGGAGGAGGAGGAGAAGAAAAAGAAATTTAAAAAAAGAAGAAGAACAAGCAGAAGATATATATATATATAACGATAGTGGGTAATATTATACGTATCTATATTCAAACTTTCTTATTTAGCACTTTTCCAGCCCAAGAGCTGCTCAAGGCGCTGATAGATATCCATACATTGATTTATATATATATATATTTTTAATTTATTTGATCGTTGTTATAGCGCTTTTGAAGGCCAAGCGCTGCTCAAGGCGCTGGCTAATTATCACATGCACAACTCAATATCGCCGTTGACAGCGATTCAGGGCGCAGAATATCAAAGGCACACAGACCTTCTCATAATTAATTATGCCGCTAGTATCCACTCTACTGTAACATGCTCAGCGCGGTTTGGTCGCCTACTATACTTCAAAAGGCTACTTTTAGTGACCCTAGCGAGCAGGAAGTGCGTTGTCGGTGTGTGTTTATGTTCTGGAGGGTGGGAAGGCGGCCCAACCCTAAATCCACTTCCTGTTGTACCTTACAAGGTAACAGGTGTGGGGGCATGGGGAGAGAAAGAGTTAGGAAGAGATAACGGAGGGTGGAAGGAGGGAAGAGGGAGGGGGGTGATGATTATAGGGAAGGGAGAAAGGAAGAGGAAGAAACGTATAGCCTAGTCCAAAATGAAGCCCATAAATATTATATATCAGTTCCTCTTACAGTTTACATACAGGATGTTATGCGAAATGGTGAATAGATTAACGTCCCCGGACACAGTGCGTATAGGGGACAATTATGCGAAAGTAACTGTAAAAATGTGTAATTGTAGATTATAGTCACACGACACCGAAGCGTATAGGCGACTACTGGTCACATTATTCTGACACCAGCGAACCAGTTGATGGTAAGGGGAAAATAATATGGTCACACATTGGCCAATCCGGGATTCGAACAAGGTACCTTTCGGTTTTATTGTAAAGTGACTGGCCGGTGGAGGGCATTCAATTTTCCCACTAGGGTTGTTTCAGCAGATCTTTTATGCGGATCGGGGGTTGTCCGGTCCTGATTTGGCTCGGAAGAGTCCGCTGGACCTAAAGCAACAATCAATCAATCAGCCAACCTTTCGGTTACTAGTAAGACGCTCTACCAACTGAGCTACCCGGCCCCAAATGCGAAAGCCCTCGACATCGTTCTGATATAGCGCGTATCCAGCTCAAGAACCGCTCAAGGCGCTGGACGATGCAGGATCTAACTCAAGTCGCCCGAGACGTCCACTTGAAGCCCAACCTTTGGGGGTCTCCTCTGCCGCCCGGACAACTGAGTGCAACCAGAGTGTGTAGGCTCACTGACTACAATGTAAGCTCTCTGGTTCAACCAAAAAGCTTATTTGATACAACTCTCCTGTCTCGCCTACTTATTCGCGTAACGTGTAGGGGTGCGTGAATTAGTATTGGGATCTGAAACAAAAACACAGCCGAGCCTGAACATGCCTACCCTCCGTTCAGTACAGGGAGTAGGTCTTATCTAGTCTCAACGACCCTATATGGCACACGGACCGTGTACGTTTAAGCCTACGTGTTCTCTAGTTCTTGAGTACACACGTACGACTGCGCTTTTACGCCGTTTCTGCGCCCTTGGTCAACTTGTAAGGTCACACTTGACGGGGCTACTACGTGGGTGCCTATAGGTGCGCTTGCACTTCTATCTTAAGTGCACATTCAGTACTTGCGTGCAAGGAAAAAAAAATATTTATAGGTTCCCACCGCTGAACTAAATTTTCTTTTTAGATCAGCGGTTCCCACACTACGCCCAGAGATGTTTCTTGTCTTTCTTTGCCTGTCTGTCTGTCTGTCTCCCTCTCCCTTACTGTATGGCTGTCACTCTCTCTCATCCTACACATTCCATACGTTTCGTACTACGTTGAGCTAAGGGTCGACTTTTCCAGTGTGTGAGTAGGTTGAGTCAAAGAACCTATGACTTAGTGGAACGTGGTACGAAGTTGGAATTTCAATTAGGCGTGGGGTCTTTTTACTGACAAACTAGGTTATAACTCTTTCACCAGCCATACGCTTGTCTCTCTACATGACCCTGTTATCCATCCATCCATCCATCCAAACAGACAGACAAACAAACAGATATAGACAGCCAGGTCATTTGTCTGATTTTTAGAGAGGGAAGATCTTCTTCAACTAGAACGTCGGTCAATGCGTGAACAAGACAACAGGCAGGCAAACAAAGAGACGATGACAAAGAGTGTGATGACTCTTGCAGACCAGAAGAACACCAAAATCTCTGGGAACACAGCAGACTGACAGACAGAAAAAAAATAGTCTCAGTATACTACTACTACTACTACTACTACTACTACTACTACTACTACTACTACTACTACTACTACTACTACTACTACTACTACTACTACTACTACTACTACTACTCCTACTACTACTACTACTACTAAAAATATGGAGCTTACAGCTCGGGAACTACTACTACTACTCCTACTACTACTACTACTCCTACTCCTACTACTACTACTACTACTACTACTATTGGGATGAGAGTATAAACCTAGCTAGGTCTATATATATAGTTTGTGCACGCACGTATTCCATAGCATGAACTTTAGAGACCCTGACGCCCTTGTCCTAGACGGGTTAGTGCCCGCTATAAGACAAATACACCCAATATTCTCTAGGTCCTCTTTCCCCATCCCCTGTAGCACAGGATTGTGCTCAATCGTCTGTGCGTCAGACTATGCGCCCAAAGGTTGCAAGAGGGCGCCTCGGGCGTCTTGAGTTAGATCCTGTATCGGCCAGCGACTTGAGCGGCTCTTGAGCTAGAAAAGCGCTATATAAAAGTGATTAAATAAAAAACAAAATTAAAAATTAAAAAATAAAATAAAATACTGCAATGTACAAGTTGTATGAAAAAAAAAAGTTACCGCGGATTGAAATCTTAGACGTGATAAAACATCGAGGAACCTAAATTCGGAATTTTGCGCTTTTTTTAGACTAAACTTTTTTTGTTTTCCTCTTCCGCTAGATCGAAGGGAAACAACTCCAAGCACGTTAAGCCTACGACAGGAATGGTGGACGCAAAATTGAAAGGAAGAAATTCTTTTGATTGAATTGTAACAGTACAACTTAACTGAATCACAATGACGGAGCGGTGGGTGAATGATCAGTTGTTTGATATCCTTGGAATCTCAGACAAATATATTGCTCAGTATTTCATTGGTTTAGCTTCAAAATCCAACAGTCCGGATGAGTTTGTGCAGAAACTAAGAGAAACACAAACAGTAAATGTGGATACTAAATTGTTAGTGTTTGCCAAGGATCTCTACAATAAGGTGAGAAATAAGAAGATATCGGCAGTTTCATTTGTTTTCCAGAATCTGTTTATTTTCTTTTATTCGTTTTGTATTATTAGAGTCTGCGACAAAAGAGTATTAACTATTATTAGTCTTTTCTTTTTCGGCATGTGTTCCTGTTTAATTTACATGACTGTTGTCAGTGTTGACTCTTAATCCATGTGTATTTCTGTTGAAGGTGCCACACAAGTCACAGCAGCAGAGACAGCTGACATCAGAACAGCAAGAAGCAATAGAGCTAGAGGCCAAGAACAAATCTTATCAACTGCTGGACGATGTTGATGATGATTTTGACGATGACAAATTTGCCATGCCTGCTCCACCAAAGGTTAGAAAAACCTGTATTCTTATGTGGTTAATCTTGATCAAATTCCATGAAAAAACAAACAACATGCAGATCCAAGAGGAACTAAGGTTTTTGCAATGTATAATAGTAATAATAATTATTTAAATTTTACAAAACTTAATAATTATAACGCTCTGGCAACTCACAAGACATAGTGATTTGAGGTGTGGATGTTTGTGATGCTGACATTTTACCTGTAAATGAAACATTAATTCTGAACCAGGCCCAAAGATTTTAATTGTCAGTGCTTCAGATAATTTTAATTCATGCTAGGTAGACCATCTGTATGTGAAAACTAAAATGGGGGGCAATGTTCATAAAAAGTATTGTCAAATCTAGCAATTGTGTGTATATATGTGTGGGTGAAGGCAATCACTGTATCAATGTGTATGTATGTGAGTGTGTGCATGTGTATCTGTATTGAACACTGTGTGTGTATCACTATCAGTGCACTAGTCTTTGTGTGTGAAGAATTATTGTTGCTTCAGATAATCTGACAGATTGTAATTTATTCATTTTATGTATTTATTTATTTATTATTTATAATTTCAGAAGAGTGCAATGGACAGGTTGGAGAAGAAGAAGAAGAAGATACGCAACCTGAGAAAAAAACAAGAGAGCTCTGAAAGCAGCAGCGGATCTGAAGATGATTTGTAGGTCTTTCTTTTTTCCTTCTCCCCCTTCTCCTTCTCCTCCTCCTCCTTCTTCTTCAGAAAATAAGATTTTGAATAATTGGTGTGTCTTTCTTCTATCTTTCTTTCTTTAATTTTCCTTCTTTCTTTCCCTCTTTCTTCTTTAGAAAATAATATTATGAATAATTGCCAATAAGTATGTCTTTCTTTCTTTCATTCATTCATTCTTTCTATCTTGTTTAGCAAATAATAGTTTGAATTATTGGTGTAGAGAAGTGAAGATACACTTTTTCCAAAATTTTAGAATACTGAGAATGGTTTTTACCATGGGTTGAATGCAGACAGGAGATGTAGGACAGAAGTGCTGGGAGCCAGATCCTCTCAGATGACATTACCTTTACAGCTGAATCTGGCGCCTGGCGACTTTTCTTTGCTGCAGTCCAGTCTCTCCACCCTTTGTGTTTGTAGTTCAGTGGTACTTTGACCTTTGACCACAGTGAAAGTACACTGTGTTCTGTTGCATTTTGTGAAATCCCAGTACCAAGTCACACATGCACAAATGCTGCAGGTAAATAACTTTGTGCCTGAATCACTTATTGACATTTTTTACTTTCAGCCCTTCCACTCTCCCCCTCCTCCTTTCCCCTCCCATTCCACCCCCCCCCCCCCACCCCTTGGGGTCATGAGCAATCTTGCCACTGTAGATTGTTCTAACCTATAAAGGGAACAGTGAAAGCCCCAGTTAAAAACCTGTCTTGCCTTTGTAGGCATGACAGATTCACTGCGGCAACAGTACCCCCGTTGGAGTGCCGGGGGTTTCAGTATAAATAGTATCCCCACTTTATGGAAATTTAGTGCTTTAAATTCCCACTGTTGCTATCTTCCTCATATACTCTTTCCCATTCCTGCTCTGTCCTATCACTCTGCTATACTATCTTCTTCTTCGCTAGATCAATGACCTACCTTTTTTCTTGAAAACTCTTCCTGGACAAGACTCCTTGTTTGTGTATGAGGTCTGTTGGATCAGCTTGGGAGTGTTGGACGCTTTCTGCTGGGTGGTCACTAGGGCTTCCTATGATGTTAGTATTTAGCAATATAGGCATTTTATATATATGTTTCGTTGATGATTTGTAATGATGGTTGTATTCTATTTTGTTTTTGTAACCGGGGGTTCGCGTAGTTGAGGTAAACCCTCAGCCGTCCCCCGCGTGGGATGTCTTTATTGTAAAGTGACTGGCCGGTGGAGGGCGTTCAATTTTCCCACTAGGGTTGTTTCAGCAGATCTTTTATGCGGATCGGGGGTTGTCCGGTCCTGATTTGGCTCGGAGGAGTCCGCTGGACCTAAAGCAACAATAAATCAATCAATCCACCCCCCCCCACTCCTCCCCCCCACACACAAGTTCAGCGGCTGTCAGTCTTATTTACACCTTCATAATGGTAGATGATCAGAAGTTTAGGTGCTGCTCATTTGTTAATTGTACTGAATGGGGACGTTCCATTAGGAATATTCTTTTCAGTTCAGTCTATTTAGTTTAACTTAAAGCCCGCACATAATTATAACAGTGATTTTAGTGATTTCCTTTTGATTATAGTACGTTCTCTCATTCTTCATCAGCAAGGGGTCAGCTGCATCAGCCAGATTGGGCAGTTCATCGGATGAGATGGACCAGGAGGAAATAGAACGACAGATGGACCTGAAGGAAAGAGACGAATTTGCCCAGCGTCTGAAGGACAGAGACAAGGAGAAGACGCGCAACACTGCAGATAAAAAGTCAAAATCTAAGGTCTTTTTTTTACTTAATTTTTTTTAATACATGACATATATGTACTCACAGTAGCATTTGTTGTTGTTGTACATTTATTTACTCAGCTTAACTGCACCTCACCAGGGACCTACTCATAGCAGAGGAACACTGACAGTGGTTTTGATTGTATGCTGAGAAATTGTTTGAGTGGCTTGCCATCTTTGTTATTATTTGTGGCCTGGTTTATCCAACGTCTTCCATCACTTTCAGAAGTTCTACCAGGTGGATGGATGTTTACTACATTGTTTGGAATGACGGAGGAGACGTAGCAGTTTACAATCTGTGTGTGTACTCCAAACAATGAGTTTAGTGTGGTTGACATTAGGCAAATGTACTTACAGCGTAGCTGAGACTACATGATATTTTCTCCCTCCCTCAAGTCACAGCGGGCTTTGAGAAGGCCTACCCATTGCAAACTCCAGGTTTTGTTGAAGTATTACATCAATGCATCAACATCACATTCTTCTTCTATTATTTATTGTTAGTATTGTTGTTGTGTTATTATAATTGTTGTTGTTATTGTTATTTATTGTTAGTATTGTTGTTGTGTTATTATTATTGTTGTTATTGTTATTTTGGAAAAATGAGGTGAGGGTGGTGTTTGGTGTTTTCAGTCGTACGAAGAAGCGAAGAGGAGACTGGAGCTGGAAGCAGAAGACAGGAAGAGGACTGTTCCGGATCTTCGCAAGCAGTCGCGCAGAGAGTATCTTACCAAGCGAGGAAAGGATAAGCTGGATGATCTGGATGCTGAAGTCCAAGATGAGGAGTTCCTTTTTGGGGAAGCAAAGTGAGTTTGGCTTTGTTAATAGTGTAGCCAGTAGCTGGCTTTACTGCTGTCAGTGAGATTGTAAATGCCTAGTGCTGAAGGTCGGGGGTTGGGCTTCTCGTGTATGTCCTATTTTGCTTTGGTAGGAGGCGTAGCAGGTCAGCGAGGCTTTTAACTCTGGGTACTCTGGTTTCCCTTCCTTTAAAAATGGTACTGGATGCGGTCAATCTTCATTTTTTAAAATGAACTCTGCTTTTGTTTGCCATCTTCTAATTGCGATTTTCCCTGCCTATCACCTCATGTTTGATGGATGAATGTATGTAAGAGTGTGCTTAGCCAGGGAGCCTGTATGTTGGCTACAGATTACTGGATCTGTCTACAAAGCTGGTTCACTTTTTGTGACATGGGTGCCCCCCCAAAAAAAGTTGTCAAATACATACATTTTGTGGTTTATTTGAAAGATATGTATGTGTGTGATCTTGCCATGCAGGTTAGAAGATAAGTTTTGACCTTATATGCATGTAGCCAAACCTTTAGTGTACACACTCAACGAAATGTCCAATGTAACACGGAAACCAAATAGTACTTAAAAACCAACAATATATATATATAAAGTTGGCAAAGAATCTTTATTTATAAAGAGATTTGCTATCAAATAGATATAAGATTAAAAAGAAATGTTTACATTAGTAAAGAAGCTTATCTTTTGATACATTATCAAGTCAATCAATTTTCGACAAATTTTAATCGTTAAAAGTTATTTTATACTTAAAATGAAACAACCTGAAACAGCTACTGCACATACAAATTGTGTATAATATTATAACATAATCACAAAATAAAAGTGAGATCTTACAGGTCTCTATTAAAAAAAATCTGGTTCTTATTTTAAAAAATAATGTCCAATGTAACACGGAAACCAAATTAAGTTTGACGATAAATTATATTCGGCTAAATAATATTTATCAGACTTAGCGTATCCAAATCAAGTCAAATAATAAATTTAAATAAGTTTACTTGTCACTGCTGTTTCAAAGAGCATTTTTATTTATTCATTAACAAATTTTGAACGGATCTCATCATCCATCGTAACAAGAACGACAAAAAAATAATGGTTTCTTGGCTTCTAATTACGTTGGACTAGCCGGAGATCTATTTTCATTAAAATAGGCACCACAGTCGAATTAAACTTATCCTAACAACTAAATAAACATAAAATATTATATAAACATGAAGAATCTTACCGTAAAGAGTCAATTTTCTTGGTGACATTGCGTGCGTTTTCCAAAGTAACAACTACGTGATACTCGGAAACCACACACAATGAAAAAGATTCCCTGCATAAAATGAAACCACGTGAGAAGGGACGAGTGTATATATCAATCCGCTAATGAGGCCTACTTTACGTCATTAAAATAGTTCTACTAGGTATGCTTTGAAATAAGCAAAATAAATTTGTGTGTTGTCCAACGTCACACGAAAATCCGGAAACGATGTCAACCGATGCTTTTCAGACCATCAAAGCATTTACATAACGACTAAATTGTTATTTGTAAACATTGGAATTCATTCTTAACATCCCAACAAGAAAGACAACTCTAAAAAAAACATGTATTCTTGCGCTTAAGACGAAGATCAAGTTTTGAAAACATTCTGCCTGTTTCGGAAACCATGCATTACGTTGGACAACCAAATTTACTCCGGCTATAATACACAAAATGCAAAACAAATTGGTCTTGTAAGTACTGTGCATGTTTAAACTATTACTAATGAGTTAGATTATAATAATTTTACGTGATCTATGACATCTTTATTTATGTAAACACTTAGAAGAAAACCCGGTCATTCTCATGTCACAAAATTAGGTCAAATTTTAGGCCACTTTCAGACATTTACAAAGCAAATACAAAGGTTCTATAGACATTTTCGTCTTGAAATTATTAATACTATCTCTCCGATCACTTTTAAATAAGATAATAGCAAAAGGAAAGGCAAATATGCAGCTTGTTGTGATAAATATTATCTAGAAAAGCAGCACCCCTCGCGGTGCTCAGCTTTGTAGACAGACCCTACTGCACTCTTGACTAGCAATTTGAAGGAAAGGGTGCATGTAACATTAGTAATTGTTACGATGGTGATGGTGATGATGATGCGCAGGCTGACGGAGAAAGAGACAAAGGAACTGGAGTACAAGCGCAACGTTTTGCGACTGGCCAAGGAGCACCGGAAAGCCAAAGAAATCGAGCGCGTCGACCGCTACTACCTTCCCAAAGACGACGTCAAGCCGCAAGAAAAATACAGCGAAGACGCCACAGAGAAAGGCCCCAACTATGAGCAGCGGCGCTGGGAGGACGAACATTTCAGCGCCGGAGTGATGCGCTTCGGGGCCAAGGATGCCCGGGAAAAAAGCAAGCAGGCGGAGAAGAAATACGAAGTGATCATGGACGATGAGATAGAGTTTGTCCAAGCCCTCAAGATGCCCGGCACTATCAGAGAAGAGGAGAAGAAGGAGGAGGAGAGCGATGAGGACGACGACAAGGGTCGTAAGGTCAGCGTTGATGAAGTTTAAGAATATAAAGATAATAGCTTTTTATATGAAAGTTTATTTTTGATAATAATTGTTTATACAAATGGTTTATTTCTGATAATAATTTTAAGAGTTGAATCCTTTTGCCCCTGGATATGAAGGTCTGGAGATAGCAGCTTGAGCAACCTGTGTAAACTGTAATAAGAACTAAAGACAGTTTGCTACATGGATTCTGCAATAATTGATTAAAAATGATAACAAACACAACTATAAAATGACATTGAGCAGTATATTCAGTCAACTGCATTCCATCTTCGCCTTTGGAGGAGTTTTTAAAAAATGTTTTTGATGTTAGTACCTTTATAACTGATTTTATTGTGTGATCAAGTGTGAGTGTGTAAATGATTGTGTAAATGGTTGTGTGTGTGTGTGTAAATGATTGTGCGTGTGTAAATGATTGTGTGTGAGTGTGTGTGTATAAATGATTGTATGTGTGAGTGAGAGTAATAGAGCATATTTTCTTAATTTCTGCAAGAAAAATAACATTTTTACTATGAAAAGCAAATCTTTTTTTTTTTAAATCCTGGGTAAGGCCCATGTGTATGGTAGGGATATATCAACACGATCGCTGTGTCTAAATCTCTTATATCATTTTTACAACTTTCAGAAGCACAAAAGGTCTGCTTCTTCCTCCTCCTCATCCTCACGTCTGAAGCATGAAAACATGAGTGAAGCGGAGCTGAAGAGAGCCAAGATTGAAGAATGCCAGCGCACCTTGCCCATCTTTCCCTTCAAACGTGATCTCATCGACGCCATCCATGAGCACCAGGTCCTCATCATTGAGGGCGAGACAGGCTCAGGAAAAACCACACAGATCCCACAGTACCTTCATCATGCGGTTGGTTGTTATTATTATTTTTTAATATTTACTGTTTTGATTTCAGAATCACTCATTGCTGTTTGGGGATGAATGAATTTGCCAACAACAGAGGTGCAATTTTGGCCAGAATTGGTGCTGCCTTCAGTTGAAAATGTAGGTCAGGGACGCTGTAAGGCAGAAATTTCCTGTTACAGTCCAAACGTCAATTCAGCCCCGATGCTTGAATCTGTGTAATTCCAGTTCATATCCATTCAATAACGAGGCAAGAGTCATCGTGATAAAGTTTATCCTTTTTTTTTTGCACAAAAGATGCTAACAGCATAACGGCTGCATTCAAAAACTGAATACTAAACGCACAGACAGCGCTTTATTGGTACTGTCTTTACAATGTAAAACGTTCTAGAACATTCAATAATGACATCATCAATAACCAATCACAGCAGAGGTTGTCACAGGTAAAACACGCTGTGTTACGTCATGGAATGTTCTACAAAATTGGAAGACTTGACTACTTGTTGCAAGATAGATCTCGAAACTTCCATCATTTGGTAAAGGAGCAATTCTATCATTGTATGCTTTGTGTGCAAAACCCAAGGTTCATAATTATGGTGTGCATCTCAGTTGTGACATTTGCACTGGCCTACAGAGCTTGTGGCTCCAACAAACTTTCTTGCCTGCAACAGTCTTCACTAAATCTGAAACGTGACAACTTGACTATCTTACTGTTTTGCACTTTCATAAAGCACTTTCCCACGGTTTTGGACAATAAGATGTCTTATTGAGCGTTTACAATAATAACAAATATGTTTATAAGCCAAAGGAATGTAACTTTCACCAATCTAGAATGAAACACAGTTTGCGATTCTTATCCTATCCTATCCCATAACTCAAAAGTCATGGGGACACCACAGATGATCATTTAACTAGTGTAGTCCATCTTTCTTTGTCCTCGGCAACCCTCATGGCTTCACTCTGTGTCAAGCCAGTCTATTCTCAAATGTTGTCCTCCAACTCTTTTTCTGTCTCCCTCTTCTTATGTCTCCTTGCACTGTGCCTTGCAAGATGGTCTTTGCAAAGTGTAATGCTCTGGTGACGTGGCCATACCATTGGAGTTTCCGTTTCTTCACCACTGTGTTGTCCAATGGCTTATGTGACTGTCTGTCGGACTTTGTCGTTGGTGATGTGCTGGGTATAGGAAATACCCAGAAGTCTTCTGCAGCACCTCATGTCCATGCTTTTGTATTCTTCATTTGTGATGGGGTAAAACTTTAAAAAGGAAAAAGAAAATAATTGAAAATAGAACAGGTGGAGGTACTGTATAGCAGCAAACAAGATCGCCAATGGGATTGAGTCAACTACAATGTTTAGGGCACCAGAAGTATTTTTACTGGCCTGTACGGACCGGACCTGTGTTCTGGGCTCTCGCATAAAGAATTGTAGCGTCAGTATTATGATGATTTATGCCTTTGTTTTGCAGGGTTTCACGAAAGACGGGAAAAAGGTTGGGTGTACACAACCTCGTCGTGTGGCGGCCATGTCTGTGGCAGCGCGTGTGGCGGAGGAATTAGGCTGGAAGCTGGGAAATGAGGTACTTTTTATCTTTAATTATGACACCCAACTACTTCTTAAATGTTCATTCTGATTGCCTGATACTTTGGATAGGAGTGTAAACTTGAGGTCTAATCTGTGCACGCACTGCATCCCACCACACAGACTTTAAAGATCCTGATGCTCATGTCCTAGATGGGTGAGTGCCAACCTCATCCTCTATTACCCAGGACAGTGTTCAGATTTGTAGGGAGTCAAACAGTGCCACAAAGGCAGCCTATGGGCGCCGCAAGCGTCTTGAGTCAGATCCTGTATCGGCCAGTGCCTTGTGGGGTTTTTGAACTGGGAAAGCTCTGTATAAGAACAATAGGTCGATAACCTGTCAAGTAGTCATTTTTCAGCCATTTCTGCTCTTTAGGTTGGGTACAGCATTCGTTTTGAGGATTGCACATCGGAGAGGACCATACTGAAATACATGACAGACGGAATGCTGCTTCGAGAATTCCTCGGTGAACCCGACCTTTCCAGCTACAGGTATGAGTCTAGAGTTTAAAACGTAATTGTATTGTATGCATTATTTGGAAATGTACTATATTTACACTTGGAGGGGAATGGGGAGTAGAGGGGAGGGTAAAATGTCAACATTCGGCTATTGGTCTGATTTTATATATTGGAATGTCTGCCTACCAATCCTTGAAGCAGCTCACAAGCAAAAGAAGTTTGATTTGGTAGAAGGCATTGCATTGTTCTTCTAGTTTGTTATTTTCTTTCTTTTCTTTATTTCTTTCATTCTTTCTTCTCTTCCTATGGATTTATCTATTTATAAATTTGTAGCGTGCTGACCATGATCATCCTCAAGGCCCTTAGGCCTTAATTTGTGGATTTATTAACTTACTGATTGATGTATTTTAATGATAATTATGGACTTATAAACTTACTGATTGATGTATTTTAATGATAATTAACTATTAATGATAAGTGTGATAATGATAGTGTGCTGATCATCGACGAGGCTCATGAAAGGACGCTACATACTGACGTTTTGTTTGGCTTGGTGAAGGACATCGCCCGCTTCAGGCCTGACCTCAAACTCCTCATTTCCAGTGCTACCCTCGATGCCCAAAAATTCTCTGAGGTTTGCTCACTTTTACTCATTTCTATAAAATTTTGTTATGGACAGACTTGGTTCTATCATCACACTTGGGTTAGGGCTGAGGTTTTTAGGGATGTAGTTGACCGGGAGATAACTAGCGATCCCCATAGACTGAAGACAGTGGGTAATAGCATTCCATTGTGCAGAGCCCAGCAACAATAAAACCCCACGTCACACTTGTTAGTATTATTGTTTTTATTGTTGTTATTTATACTTATATCTAAAACATGTTATTATTATTATTAATATTATTAATATTACTTTTATTTGCTCTATTGCAGTTTTTCGATGACGCGCCAATTTTCCGAATCCCTGGTCGGCGCTTTCCTGTGGACATCTACTACACGAAGGTCAGTGTTGAGCAAAAATAATTATGGTTGAGCATTTCAAATCCAATCCTATCCAATCGACCTCCAATCCGAGCTGAGCTGATCCAGTTCCAATCACAGATGGCTCAGTGCGTTGTTTACACATCAAAAGAAGAATCGTCTACAATTCAAGGCTTGATGATCTGTTTGAGAAACCAGTACTGATCTTTGTCTTATATAAAGCGAGAACAATTAAAATAATTCCCGAGTAAACTCCTTGTGACAAAGAATGAACAAATGCCTTTCATTACTGGGGCGACCAGGTTGACCAGTGGCCAGTTGCTGCTTTCCTATGCCCACGGTTGCAGGTTCCATTCCCGCAGGGGACAAACTTATGTGACCTACGTACAACACTTATTAAGTCACCGAGGGTTTTCTTCGGGTACTCCGGTTTCCTCCCTCCCTTCAGTAATGATATTGGATGCAGTCTTGTCTAAAATGTTAAAAGCAAAATTTAGTTTCCTTTCCCATCTGCTAATAGCGACTTGCCTTTACACCACGTGTTGGAGTGATGAAAGGGTGCTTGATGGCTATGTAGGGGTGTCTGTAACATGTGGGCCTGTCTGTTGGTTACAGATGGCCGCGCTTTGAATCTAATTTTGGGAATAAGGTGCATATATCCATGATTCCATCATTGAGGGTGGTGGTGATGATGATGATAAAGATGATGATGATGGTAATGATGATAGTAATGATAAACTAAAGTCCTTTAATATTATGTCATTGTTGTCCCTGCAGGCACCAGAAGCGGACTACCTGGACGCAGCGGTGGTGTCAGTGCTGCAGATCCACGTGTCTCAGCCTCAGGGGGACATCCTGGTGTTCCTGACAGGACAAGAGGAGATTGAGACAGCCAATGAAATGCTGCTGGTATCTTTACCTTTGTGATCTTACCTTGCACCTTCTGTTTTTCCTTCACTTTCTTGTGCATATTACAAGCAATGTTCTGTTTTTCCTTCAGTTCCTTGTGCATATTACAAGCAATGTCCTGTTTTTCCTTCAGTTCCTTGTGCATATTACAAGCAATGTTCTGTTTTTCCTTAACCCTTAGCCTGCTGACATGTTTTTCCTGCTCTGTGCTAAAGAACATTTTGACTTACGATTAAAAACACACATGCCTTATTATATATGCCATTGTTGCTAAACTATTACACCTATATATATATAAAAGTATATAACAAATAAAAGGAAATTGAATAAAGATTCCAAAGAACAGACACAAAAAAGTGTAAGATTGTTGGTTTGTACAATTATGGGATGGAAAGTTAGGGGCATGAGCAAACAAATTCACTCTCACTCAACTGCACACCCATTCTTGAAGTCGTACGCAAAGAATTGCAGAATAGAAATAAGATTTATTACCAAAAATTATGAGAACCAAATTGGACTGTAATCAAAGCCTGATAAATACAGAAATAGTCTGTGTAAAAGGCAAATAATATTATTATAGATCTAGTGAAAATAAAGTTTTTTTTCACCTACCGTCGTCTGCTAAAGATTGTAGGCGGCGATCTTCTTCTTCGTCCGAATCGTAATCCCTCCCTCCAGCCTCCGTCAAATAAACATCATCACTTGCATCAAAATCTTCATCCCCACTATTATCATCAAAGTTTTCTTCCTGAAACATTTGCGCCACCTCTTCTGCCGTGTAGATCTATGTTCTGCGTGCCATGATGGCGACGAACGAGGCGGAAAATTTCGCCAGCAACAAGTGCTTCGACGGTGGCTTTTTCTTTGAAAATTACCTCTAAACCAAAAGATTTTTCTTTCCAAAACATTACAGTTGAAGGGAAACAACTTTTGTTTCATAATCATGACCAAGGATTTATTTTATAAACGCTTTTACCTCCCTTCCGTACAACGTACGGATACATCGCATTACGATGGCGCTAGACACCCCGTGCTACGTACGTTGACAGGCAGCCTAAAGGTTAAGTTCCTTGTGCATATTACAAGCAATGTCCTGTTTTTCCTTCAGTTCCTTGTGCATATTACAAGCAATGTTCTGTTTTTCCTTCAGTTCCTTGTGCATATTACAAGCAATGTTCTGTTTTTCCTTCAGTTCCTTGTGCATATTACAAGCAATGTCCTGTTTTTCCTTCAGTTACTTGAGCATATTACAAGCAATGTTCTGTTTTTCCTTCAGTTACTTGAGCATATTACAAGCAATGTTCTGTTTTTCCTTCAGTTCCTTGTGCATATTACAAGCAATATTCTGTTTTTCCTTCAGTTCCTTGTGCATATTACAAGCAATGTTCTGTTTTTCCTTCAGTTACTTGTGCATATTACAAGCAATGTTCTGTTTTTAAGTTACTTGTGCATATTACAAGCAATATTCTGTTTTCCTTCAGTTACTTGTGCATATTACAAGCAATATTCTGTTTTTCCTTCAGTTACTTGTGCATATTACAAGCAATGTTCTGTTTTTCCTTCAGTTCCTTGTGCATATTACAAGCAATGTTCTGTTTTTTCTTCACTTTCTTGTGCATATTACAAGCAATGTGCTGTTTTTCCTTCAATTTCTTGTGCATATTACAAGCAATGTTCTGTTTTCAGTGTTGAAAAAAATGTCAGCTCCTTCACAGGGAAAACTCATTTCTCTTTGTTGAGTTGTGGACCGCTATCATTCTGTGTTTTTTTTCATATCATTTCGGTGAAAAAGACATTAAAAGAAAACAAAATGCAGTGTTCACTTGAAGAAAGTGTTGCAGCCTTCTATCGCTGTGGTCCCTGACCTTGCAATGTTCCACTACTCTCCCACCCTCTCTCACCTGTCCCACAAGATCAGTCTATGTATGTATGTATGCATGTTTATGTATGTATATATGTATGTGTATGTATGTATGTAATGTATTTTTACCTTCAATCACTGTAATGGGGAGATATATGTGCTTTATAAATCAATTTATTCTTCTTACTATTATTTTTCTTCTTGCTCTTGTTCTTTTTTTCTTTATTTATTATTATTTTATTATTATTATTATTATTATTATTATTATTATTATTATGGACTCACATGCATAGCAATTTGAGTCTATGTACTCACCCCCCCACACCCCCACATTTTTTCAAGAATTTTGCTATTTGTCCTAAATAGTCCCAAAATGATAGCGAAAAAAATTGTCCGACCATCCCCTATCCGCCATCTACCTATGCAGAAACTTTAAAGTGGCAAGTACTCAGAACCTATTTCAACTATTACAACCAAACTTGGTAAGGTGGTATATACCCATGAGACCTCATAAGTGATCAGTGAATGAATGGCTTAATTTTAAGGTCAAGGTCACAGGGTCATCAAATGTTAATAAGAAAA
This sequence comes from Oncomelania hupensis, assembly GCA_036898135.1. NCBI lineage: Eukaryota > Metazoa > Mollusca > Gastropoda > Littorinimorpha > Pomatiopsidae > Oncomelania > Oncomelania hupensis. The sequence continues at coordinate 25,686,337 of CM072527.1, read as the reverse complement.
ATGAGCATTTTTCACCAAATCTCACTTTTTTTTGTTAGGTTATTAATATTGAACTTATGATTGTTTGTTGCGTGTTAGATATTAATGAGACATACATCCTTTGCAAATTTGGACAAACCCACTCAGAGGTCAAGGTCACTGGAGCTGTCCAAAATCGGTTTGTATAAGTACTTTGAAGTGATCTTGACCCTAAACTATGAGAGATATAAACCCAAACTTGTATTTAGAGATGATAGATTAATCTTTCATATATGTTCAGTTTTTTGAAGGTCAAGGTCATTTTATGCTTTACAAAAACATACATAAAATAGGTCAGTGTACAGTGTAATGGCTGTTTATTTAACCCATAGTATGCAACATCATTAGGTTATTTGATCAGACATGAATGAGAGATAAAGTGAGGGTCAAGGTAATCCCAAGGTCATCATTTTTTGTTGTTGCATAATACAGCTTTTGCTGTACTTTATTTGATAGTACATGAGTGTATTTTTAACCAGAAATCAAAGACATCTCAAGGTGAAGAGCATAGAAAGATCAAAGTCGGCATTACTTTGCATTTTAATGCCACTATTACGTTTTTTCTGGGCACTCATTTTCATGTTAAATACTGTGAGTTCCACAAGGAGCATGTGAGTCATATGGGCTTTGCTCTTCTAGTAATTGTTATTATTATTATTATTATTATTATTATTATTATTATTATTATTATTATTTATTCATTTATATTTCTAAGAGTGCTTAAAGCCAGAAATTGCAACTCTCCCATTGGGCAGTAACTTAGACAAAGTTAAAAGTCAAGTCAGGACAGCCGATCTTTTTCCACATTTATTTATTTATTTATGTTATTTTATTACTTTTATTTTGCGCCTTTCCAGCTCAAGAAACTTGTAAGGTGCTGGAGCATAAAAACATGACAATTGTCATTGCCTAAGGCAAGGGGACGGCCTCCACATAAGAAGCTAAACAAAGAAATTGCACTATTATTTACAAAGATCACAGTTCCAAGATAGAGTAACATGCACCTTATATAGAAGAAGAAAAAAAAAAAGAAGAAGAAATGAAAAGCTTCTCCACTGCAGCGTTTCTCACTAGTCTCTAAACAACTTTGATGAGAAAATAGCAGAAAACAATTTGCCGTGCGGTGAAACGTGGGAAGAATTGTTGAAAATGAAATAGGCAGAAGGGACTGGAGGGTAACTTACAGTACAGGTCGTCAATCGGGCTAGCGAACTGCAACATTTGAGAGGTTGTTTTTTGTTCTGTTTTTTAAACTGGCAGTCAGCATATGGGAAAGTGTTTTCAGCGTTCCTGTGTTTCATAATGTTGCATTTTATTTTTATTATGACTTTTTGTGTCAGGAGCGCACCAGAAAATTAGGAGGGAAGATAAAGGAGCTGATTATTCTGCCGATCTATTCCACTCTGCCGTCAGACATGCAGGCCAAGATCTTTGAACCCACGCCACCAGGTGCCAGAAAGGTTGGTACCTCCCTTTGAGCTGTTCTCAACCATCAAGTCTAAACATGGATTTATTTTTTCAATTTTTATATTGTCGCTATACGTGTAATATATAGGCGGTATACTGCTTTTTGGATTTGGCTGTCCTCTGTGTGTGTGAGTGCGTATGTGTGTGTGTTTATTAATCTTCTCATTTTTGTCAGATTTGGGTGGACAGATTTTGTTGTTATTCGTTTGTGCACTCCTTACTGTATTTTCCCTATCAAGGTTTTGGTTTTGCCTTCAGAATCAGAATCACTGTCCAGCAAACAGCAAAGAACGTTGTTTGGCAGTGTACAGCAATCATTGATAGTAACATTTGTACAACACAGATCAATATACAATTTAAAAAAATAATTCATAAAAAATGAACAGAAGCATCTGAATACTGCAATCCTCCCTACAACCCTTCTTAACTTTGGTGTTGGCGTGGGTTTGGGCATCTGGAAGATCTCCGGAGCTCTATTTTGCCAGATGTTATTTTGAATGAATAAATGAAGGAAAGATGGAATACGCTGGTTAAGCAATCAACGACTTTCGCGTTATGGCATAGGACAGAATATAGAATAGAATGAAGGAATAAACAAATGTTGGTGCAGGTGGTACTGGCAACGAACATTGCTGAGACGTCGCTGACCATAGACGGTATAGTGTACGTCATTGATCCTGGCTTCTCCAAACAGAAAAGCTACAACGCTCGCACCGGCATGGAGTCCCTCGTGGTCACCCCCATTTCTAAGGTAACGACCATTTGTGCTAGCTCTTAATATAAAATGGAATTAGCGTAATGCCTGTTGTGGTACCTAGTATTACCGTCTTGAAATACTCCTTTCACAACTATCATGATATTCCCATGGACAATTCTGAATATAATATCCATACAATATAATGTCCATATAATATAATGTAAATACAATATAATGTCCAGGCATGCCTCAGCCCATCAGAAGGCAAGGTAAGGGGGTATGTGGGTGTATGTGCTTGTGGAGAACTGTTATGGTTTCAGCCGGCAAAGCATTTTTCTTTCCTGAACAATACTTTAAACCGAAATAAAAGTTTGTAACAATAGTTAGATGCTCACAACATTACAATGTTACCATGGAAACTGTTTACAACATTATAATGTTAACATGGAGATGTTCACAACATAATAATTTTACCATGGAAACTGCTCACAGCATTATAATGTTACCGTGGAAAATGCTCACCACATTATGATGTTACCATGGAAAATGCTCACCACATTATAATTTTCTCAGTGCGGGTCTCAGCCGGTCAGAAGGCAGAGGAGTGGGTTGAGTCCTGTTAAGAGTTGTTAGTTAGCTGAAAAATGTTTCTGTATTTTTAAATCAACATTACGCACTGCAGCATACCAATGACCACATTTATTATACTCCTTAAATGATAATGTTAACAAGGGGGAAAATACTTGCCAAAACGATAAATGTTATTTGTGTGCAGGCCTCAGCCAATCAGAGGGCAGGGAGAGCAGGCAGAGTGTCGGCGGGCAAGTGTTTCCGCTTGTACACAGCCTGGGCTTATAAGAACGAGCTGGAGGATAACACCATCCCAGAAATCCAGCGAACCAACCTGGGCAACGTAGTGCTCCTTCTCAAGGTGAGTTAACCCCTCCTATACCGGCCTAGAACATGGTGTGTCTGTAACCCCTCTTATGTAGACCTGGAACATGTGTCTGAAACCCCTCGTATGTAGACCTAGAACAGGTGTCTGAAACCCCTCGTATGTAGACCTGGAACAGGTGTCTGTAACCCTTCCTATGCAGACCTGGAACATGTTGGTAGACCTGGAACATGTGTCTGTAACCACTCCTATGCAGATCTGGAACATGTGTCTGTAACCACTCCTATGCAGACCTGGAACATGTGTCTGTAACCACTCCTATGCAGACCTGGAACATGTGTCTGTAACCACTCCTATGCAGACCTGGAACATGTGTCTGTAACCACTCCTATGCAGACCTGGAACATGTGTCTGTAACCACTCCTATGCAGACCTGGAACATGTGTCTGTCTCCTATGCAGACCTGGAACATGTGTCTGTAACCACTCCTATGCAGACCTGGAACATGTGTCTGTCTCCTATGCAGACCTGGAACATGTGTCTGTAACCACTCCTATGCCGACCTGGAACATGTTGGCAGACCTGGAACATGTGTCTGTAACCACTCCTATGCCGACCTGGAACATTTTGTGTGTTAAAGTGGAGTCTTTTTAGAACACAGAAATGATTAATGATGTTCGCTTGTGCATCTAGTGTTGTGTCCACAGAGGACTATGGAAATGTTTGCCTGTAGGGAAAGTTGTTGCTTGTTCACAAAGCTGTTGTCTGTGGGGAAAATAGTTGTCTATGGAAAAATATGCCTGTGGGGGAAATTGTTGCCTGTGGAGGGAATTTTTGCCTGTGGAGGGAATTGTTGCCTGTGGAGGGAATTGTTGCCTGTGGAGGAAATTGTTGCCTGTGGAGGGAAATTGATGCCTGTGGAGGGAATTGTTGCCTGTGGGGGAAATTGTTGCCTGTGGATGGAATTGTTGCCTGTGGGGAAAATGGTTGCCTGTGGGGAAAGTTGGTGCCTTTGAGAAAAATAGTTGCCTGTGGGGAAGTTGTTGCCTGTGAGAGAAATAGTTGCCTATGAGAAAGTTGTTGTCTGTGGTGAAATAAATACCTGTGGGGTAAAAAAGTTGCCTGTGGGACATTCCTAAAAAAACTAATAATAATAATAATAATAAGGATATTTATATAGCGCTTTTTCCCAAAGAACAATATCAGTTCAAAGCGCAGTACTCATGAATTAATTCTAAACATTCGGCTTCATACAAAATAAAATCAGACAATTGCTAACGAATAAGAGATGAGAGAGGGAGGGAGGAGGGGAGAGCTAAGGAGGGATGATGGGGTGGGTGGTGGTGGTGGTCTGAATCAAAACACAAACAAAAGAAAACAAATGGAGGAATGACAATGATGATGATGGGAAGCAAGATCAGAAACTAATTGATCACCTGCAGTGCTTTCAAAATAAATGCAGCACTAGTGGTGACGTGCACATAGAAAAGAAACCATATCAATCCCATTAGTCGTCAGCTTCACTGGTTACCAGTCAAAGAGAGGATTGATCAGAAGGATTGCTTCCTGTGAGTCCATGCATCAAAGAGCAGTCCTCACTATCACATTGAATTGAATTGTTGTGCATGGCTTTACCAGCTGAAAGAGATGCGCTCTCAAGACACTGGTCTGAAACAGGACGATCAGCCGAAGGTGCCAAGGTTCACCAAGAAATGGTTCCTTCCACTATCTTCTACCTTCTCAAGGACAAAAATATTCCTTCTACCTATCTCACCAGTATGGCCATTCCCCCCAGAATTCCCCACAAGAGAGAGAGATGACTGTTTTCATTCTTTTTGTTTTTCAGTCACTGGGTATCAATGATTTGATTCACTTTGACTTCATGGACCCCCCTCCACACGAAACTCTGGTTTTGGCCTTGGAACAGCTGTACGCGCTAGGGGCGCTCAACCATCAAGGGGAGTTAACCAAGCTTGGTCGACGCATGGCTGAGTTCCCCTGTGACCCTATGATGTCCAAAATGATCCTGGCCTCTGAGAAGTAAGTTGTTGGTGCTGTTGCTTTTGGTGCTGGTGTTTGATGTTGTTGTTCGAGTGGTTGTTGTTGTTGGGTGGTGCAGTGGCGTAGTGGTTTGTACATAGCCTAGCAATGCTTGGTTAAGCAACGTCCAGTGCTGTTAATTGTTGGATGGGTGGTCATGCTTTGGAGACAGCCCACACACAATAAAACACAGCCACCACCCCAGTCCACCCTAACTCTGCACCACCCTCATTAAGCTGACCCAGAGAAAAGTGAGATCCAAAAGACCTCTCTTCATAATGACTGAGAGTTACACTTACAGGCACACTTTTGCTTTTTTTGTGCAAAAGTTGTGATGATGATGATGATGATGATGATGATGATGATGATGATGATGATGATGATGAGAATATCTGTCTTTTTTTGTGTGCTGATGATGATGACATTTTTACCATTAGTATATTTAATTTATTCAGAGGTGCCAACCAGTACGGATTGACCGTATTTAATTCCGGCGAAGTGAATTAAATACGGAAATACGGTAGCTTTAATAAAAATACGGAGGAGAAGTTGCCGATCGTTTATCCCTTTACCAGGCGTAGCGGCCGAAAGCGGCCAAAGGTTTAAACAGGTAAAACGCCCAAAAGCGTCCGTATCAACCACTGGTTATATTCTCATGTTGTTTGAAAGATTGCGAGACTTCCGGCAATTGACTTCCGGTTTATTCTGTTGTGAAAACATTCGACTGCATTTCCACAAGTTTTCTCTTTGCTGCGTTCGTTTTTTCGATAAAAAAAAAAAATTGAGTGTCTAAAACGGATGGTTTGGATTCTTCGACTGATGAAGGAGAGTTTACAGGCTTCCATTTATCAGACATTAAAGTGAGAGAAATAGACTTTAAGTCGGAGGAAGAGATCGGTACTGACATTAGTGTCAGTAGCATGCATGCATCCAATCTTTCAGATGGGCAGGGAAGTAAAGAAGAGGAGGAGGCTTGTTTGGACTTTTTAAAACTTTTGTTTTGTAAACACATGGAGTAATAAAAAACAAAACATAACAAGAGAAGCATAAAAAGGTAGATAATCAAAAAAGAATTTATTTCTGTTCATTTTGCATTTTATTTCATTTAAATCTATGCACTAATACCTAAGAGTAAGATGTGGTGTTTTTACTAACGTACCCCGAAATATCTCTAAAATTATAAAATGTCTTGTGCCCAGTAAAGGGATATGCCAGCGGTGCTTCTGTACCGGTTTCTGGTCTCATAATAGTACTCCTGCATTCACTGAACGTCGCTGTGTCCAACAAGCTGATATTCATGGTGATTTTAGATTAAAACAAGTGTGATGTTCAACAAGCTGATTTTCATCGTAATTTTAGAGGACTGAAAATAGCCTGCTGTTTCAGAGAGAAGCCTGTCGTTACTTTATAGTGTCATTGGCTGGGTTTTGCGAGAAAAAAAATACTGACAAGTGTTAAAAAATACTGACAAACGGGTCCGGAAATACTGACAAGAAGATTAGGGGGTTGGCACCTCTGTTTATTTAGTTGAATTTGCTATTCTTTCTATCTTTCTTTCTTTTCTTCTTTCTTCATTTATGTATTTAAATGTAATTTGTGTGTGTTTGTCTAGGTACAAGTGTTCACAAGAGATCATCACGATCGGAGCCATGTTGTCAGTGAACAATGCCATCTTTTACCGCCCCAAGGACAAAATCGTTCACGCCGACACAGCACGGCAGAACTTCTTCACCCCTGGGGGGGACCACCTGACCTTACTCAACGTTTATAACCAGGTATTTGAACACCATTGGCACACATCCACACATGCAAACTTTTGGCAGCACAGAAGGGGAGATAAACCTTTCCTATCATTCCCTCTTTCCACGGAGGTCAGCAACTAATAAGGATTGTATCCAAGATGTTATCAATACGCTCCAATCCCTTCTCTTTAGCATACCTGTCAAGTCTTATGCTTTTGACATAATTCTTACTGAATTTTGGCAATTTTCAAGTCTTATGGCATAAGGCGAAGACCTTACGTTTTTTTAAAGTTGTGGTGAAAAAAAAAGTATATAGATTCTAATATTATATTGAGAGAGAGAGAGAGAGAGAGAGAGAGAGAGAGAGAGAGAGAGAGAGAGAGAGAGAGAGAGAGAGAGAGAGAGCGCGCTAAGGTTCGTGAATGTGACAATCCATGCATTTTCACACATTTCTTATGGTATTTTGTTCAAACTTATGGTATGGGAAGCAAAATCTTATGGTAAGAGTCCATAAGAGCTTGACAGGTATGCTTTAGGCGAGATATCTTTATCACTGGTGGTCTACACACACGTTTTCTCTCTCTATTTGAACAACATTAACTCGATTGTCATTCGCACATTATTTTACATGACAAAAAAAAAATCAAACAAGACCATCTGAATGACCTATGTATGGAAAGGTTATCATGTGTACCTTCTAGCTTTGTGGTCAGCTAACTAGTAATGGTATATATTTTTTGCTCACATGCCATCAAAATATCTATGTAAACAGCCAAAATAAAACCGTCTGAGGAATTAACAAATTGCTCATCAATAGATGCTGCCGACTTATGTAGTTGTCCAGGCGTCCATCTCATAAATGAGTTCCAGTACATCATAAAATATTTACATACAGCTGTGGGCACTGTCCTCACTTCAGTTTGTCCCCTAAAAAACAACAATCTTGCAAACTTGTCGCGAAGAGAAAAAAAACTAATACTTGTGTTCACTAACGGCAAACTAAACCATAAACAGCTATACAGGATCTAAGGGAAGAAACTCAGGTCGGAAACATAGTACACCTTTAGTTGACGATTACTCTCCCCTGCATTACTGTTCAATCTGTCAACTACAAAAAAAATAAATTTCTTCCGCAGCTCAAGCTGATGAGTGTCAGTGCAAGACGTCAGAGGTTCACAGCTTAGGTTTAAAAACATCAGCGAGTTAATTTCCAAAAATTCTACCTGCATTTTCATGCTAGAAGGTTTTCACCAAGGGAAATAACTGATGTAATTCTATATGTATGATTATTTTTAGTTACCCAGCTGTAAAGTGTTTTGTTGATATTTTAGAATGATGTTTGTATTTTATTTTGTTTTTGTAAACGAGGGTTCGATAAATTAGAGTATATCCTCAGCGTCCCCTGCATGGGAGGCCTTTATTATAAAGTAACTGGCTGGTGGAGTGCCTTCAGTGTTACCAATGGGGTTGTTTCAGCAGATCTTTTATGCGGATCAGGGGTGAGTCCTCTTTCAGCAAAGTTTAGGTCATGATTTTGTGGTCCTGATTTGGTTCTTTGCAGTCTGCTCAATCCTGTAAGCAATGAATAACTAACTAACCTCTTCTTTCTACTCTTCCTCTTCTTCCTTCTCTTCCTCTTCTTCCTTCTCTTCCTCTTTTCTTCTTACTCCTCTGCCTTTTGCCTTCTCCTCTTCTTCTCTTCCTTTTCTTCCTCTACTGCCTTCTGCTTTTCTTCTTCCTTCTCCTCTTCTTCCTTCGCCTCTCTCGCATCTTCCTTCTCCTCTTCCTCTTCATCCATTCCTTCTCCTCTTCCTTCTCATCCTCTTTCAAGTGTACTTTAATTTTTATGTCACATATTCGGTGCTTGTGTAAATTCCTTACATGAGGTGATAAAGATGTATTGTGTTGTGTTGTGTTGTTTTATATTGTATCTTTCTTTGTATATATCAAAGACATTCATATGCTTCTGTTTCATTACTTGCTAGATTTTATTTCTGTTTGATTTTATTTATGAATTTATTTATTTATTTATTTTATTTTTTTTATTTTTTGTTAAGTTATTTATTTGAATTTTATTTTTATTTTTATTTTGTAATTATTTATTTAATTATTTTATTTATTTTAATTATTTATTTATTTTTCAGTGGCCATGTAATATGTAGTATTTATTTCTTACAGTGGCCATGTATTATTTATTCTCACATTGGCCATGTATTATTATTGAATTCTCACAGTGGTCATGCATTAACTCATTGAAGTCGCAGGATTTTAGGCTATTTTTTAAAAATCACACCAAATGTACTAGACAACATAAAAACATAAAATAAATTGCAAATGAAAGTTTAAAGTATGTATTTTTAATTTTACTTACCACCAATCTGCTATAATCCTCTAGAAAAAAGATATTTTGCACCAAAAACACATCACTTTTGCCAAAAAAAATTTTTTTTTAAGAAGCACAATACCTATATGTTGCACCCATTTTTGTTATGAAAATATTTGATTCTCTTGTTTTTATGATGTAAAAACACTGTAAAAATGAATTTTACACAAAAATAATCATGAAAGCACAATCTGAAGAGGCATTTGTCACATAACTATTAATGTAAAACAAAATTTTCCGAACAAAACTGGAGTCTTAGAGAAAAATAAAATAAAATAAAATAAAAATAATATCTTTGTCAAAAATATGGTCAAAGGGAAGCAATCTACTCTAAAAAGACCCCTTTCAAGTATGTGTATTGCTTACTTCCCCCTTGGTACTCATTTTCTGTTATACAAAAAAATGTAAACACTGACGTAAAAATAGATACGGGCACGACTTCATTGAGTTAATGTATTTGTTATAGTGGCCATATATATTATGTATTTCTCACAGCAGCCATTTCCTCACAGTGGCCATGTATTATGCATTTCTCACAGTGACCATGTATTATAGATTTCCCACAGTGGCCAAGTATTATGTATTTCTCACAGTGGCCATGTAATATGCATTATGTATGTTTCACAGAGGCAATGTAATATGCATTATGTATTTCTCACAGTGGACATGTAATATGTATTATGCATTTCTCATGCATAATATGTGGCCACTATGAAAAATACATGATGCATAATGGCAACTGTGAGAAATAAATGATACATAATACATGGCCACTGTGAAACATACATTACTCACAATACATGGCCACTGTCATGAGAAATACACAATATACATGTCCACTGTGGGAAATATATAATACATGGTACATGGTCACTGTGGTGAATACATAAGACATGGCCACTGTGAGAAATAAATGATACATAATACATGACCACTGTATTTCTGACATTGGCTATGTATTATCTATCATGTATTTCTGACAGTGGCCATGTATTATCTATAATGTATTTATGACAGTGGCCATGCATTATCTATAATGTATTTCTGACAGTGACCATGTATTATCATGTATTTCTGACAGTGGCCATGTATTATCTACCATGTATTTCTGACAGTGGCCATGTATTATGTATTTCTGACAGGGGCCATGTATTTGTAATGTATTTCTGACAGTGGGCGGACACAGACTTCTCCAGTCAGTGGTGCTACGAAAATTTTATCCAACATCGATCGATGAAGAGAGCAAGAGACGTTCGAGATCAGTTGGAGGGTTTGCTGGAGCGTGTGGAAATTCCCCTTATATCCAACCCTGGCGACACCATCGCTATCCGAAAGGTAAGACACCTCCATTTATAAACTGTTTGGGACAGCCTTACAACTGTATCTTTAACAGGGAAGCGCATGAGTTGAAGGGGGAACATGGTTGCTATGAAATTGAAGGATGCATACATAGCATCCAGTATTTTTGTTATTATTATTATTATTATTATTATTATTATTATTATTATTATTATTATTATTAAGGCTAAGTGAACAGAGAGAGAGAGAGTATGGGAAAAAGAGATTTAAAAAGAAGAGTGAGAAAGAGAGAGAGAGGAATAAAGAGAAAGAGAGAAGGCGATTGAAAAAGAAATATAGAGAAAAAGAGAGAAACAATGAGAACGAGTGAGAAAAAGAAAAAGAGAGAGACAGAACTGTTTTCTAAGTGATTTAGTGCAGACAAGATCTATTTTATGGTTCAATTTTGCAGCAACGTGATGTCAAAGAATTATGATGTTACTTTCTTACATAAATGGATCGGCATGATGCAGTGAAGTTACAGCTAAAATGGGTGGTTTAGCAATGTAAAGCATCCATTCTGCTTGTACAAAACTAGTCCGTAGGTTCAGTTCTCATCTACATTTTGTTGTGGTTGCTATTATTATTTTTATTATTATTATTATTATTAGTAGTAGTAGTAGTAGTAGTAGTAGTAGTTTAATTTAATTTATGTAAAAAAATTCATTATTATTTTTTAAAATTTATTTTTATGTTTTAGTTTTACATTTTTTAAAATGTATTTATTGTTTGGAGTGGCGCAGTAGTGTAGCAATCTGGTCACACGCTAGCAATGTTTCATGTTAAGTCACGTGGGGAAGGGTTAGTACTTGGATGACGATGCTTTTGACGACAAGCAATAATGGAAAGCAATAAAAAAAGATTTAAACAAGCTGACGATGCGGCCCAGTGCACTCAGCTGTGAATGAGTACCTGGGTCTGTTTACAACCGGGGAAAGTAGGGCAGCAAGGGGGAGGAAATAAGCACCGTCCTCATTAAGCCGGCCTACACTTCCCTCCACAAAAACCGACAGTTACGGGGACACCTTGCTTTGACTTTTTATGTATTTATGGAATGATTTATTTTTATTTATAAACTTTATTGTTGTTTACCTGTTTATTTATTTATTAAAAAAAAATGTATTTATTTTGACAATGTATATTTGGTGTGACAGGCAATCACAGCAGGCTATTTCTACCATACAGCACGGCTTAGCAAGGGAGGTCAGTACAAAACAGTGAAACACCAGCAAACAGTGATGGTCCACCCCAACTCCAGCCTCTTCGAGGAACACCCACGATGGCTCGTCTACTACGAATTGGTCTTCACCACCAAAGAGTTCATGAGACAGGTGGGGCTTACCTCCCCTTTCAGCTTTCTTCTTCCTCTTCTAATTCTTGTTGCTGTTGGTGTTGTTCCTTTTCTAATTTTTGTTATTCTTCTTCTTCTAATTATTGTTGTTGTTCTTTTTCTTCTTCTTTTTCTTAATAATAATAATAATAATAATAATAATAATAATAATAATAATAATAATAATAATACTGTATGATATATACATGCTTTTCCCCAAATCACCTATCAGGCTTAAAGTGAGGTGATCTGTACCAGCATACATGTTCACATGTTTCGTACACTCTACACACACAACAAACACACAAATATCTTTCAAACATGTGGTGTAAAGGCATGGAGATCATTATTAGAAGATGGAAGGGAAATAAAATGTGTTAGTTTTGAAACTTTTATATTGACTGCATCCAATACCATTATTGAAGGGAGGGAGGAAACCGGAGTACCCTGAAAAACCCCTAGTTGACCTCAATAGTCTCATACCTAAATCACGTACTTTCGCCCCTAGCGGGAATTGAACCCATGACCTTCGGCACAGGTAACTGGCGACTAATCCCCTGCGCCACAAGGCCATCCAATTACAGACATTACAGAGGAAACTAATATAACATACAATTGTGCATATCTCACATTGTCACTGAGCGATACAATAATGTTTTCATCAACAAGAAAACCACGCATTCTTGTTCTTCTTTCCTCTTTCAACAAATGAGTTATTACGCTTCACATTTCGAGATAATATTGAATGAACCAACGTCAAAGTTGAACGTCTACACCCACCATTGGCACTAGGGCAGATGGGAATGAACATCCCTGGGAACAAAGGTAGGGACGTAAACCAAAACTGAACCACCATAGCAATCATACTGCTAAAACTGGAACCTGGGTCATCGGTGTGCTAGGCCAACGCTCTACCACTTGAGCTAAGGCCATGGGACAAGATAATATTAACAAAAACTATACAAATTATGTTTTTAGCATTAAGGTTTATATTTTCACCAAGAGATGGTACAAATGGATAATTTGATTTTTAGCTGTCAAAAAAAAACAAAAAAACCCCACCAACTAAAAAAACAATGCATTGGACTTAGGTAGAAATGTGTATTTATATATACACATAGTTTTGCAGTTAAAAAAATCCCTGGACTTTTTTTTTCTTCCCTTTGTGCATACGAAATAATTTATGGATATTTTATTAACATGTTAAACACAGTTTAATGTTATTTCATGTTTGTGCTTAATGTTATAACACGTGACTTATGTGTGTTTCAGACCATCGAGATAGAGAACCTGTGGTTGCTGGAAGTGGCGCCACATTACTATCGAGCCAAAGACCTAGAAGACGGATCAGGAAAGAAAATGCCCAAAACAGCCGGCAAAGCTAGAGACGATTTGACACGAAATTATTGACACTTTGATAAGACAATTTGACAGGAAATTATTGACACTTTGATGAGACAAGTTGTCTCCAAATTATTTACACTTTGATACTTTTATTTCTTTTCTTGTTTTGAGTTTTTTGAGGCAGTCTATTGTTTCTGAGCAGACCAGTTCTTAAAGATGTGTGTCCAAGAAGAAACTGCTGGAAACGGCTGACAATTGTGTTAAAGAAGGTGCTTCCCTTGGACTGTATTGTTAGGAGAAGTTACTTGTAGGGAGAGCGCGTTATGAATGAATATGAATAAACATGTATGAATCACATAAACATTTCCACATTAAAAGCATGATCACAGCACGGGGGTAAAAAATGAAAGCAAAAATGGAACACTTTATACAAGGTGAGCTAAGATTACACATCATGCATACAATCCTTCTCTACCTTTCTTTCTCTCCCTCTCTTTCCTACGCAGTACACACCTCTCTTTCCCACATACACAGGCAGTACACACCTCTCTTTCCTACGCAGTACACACCTCTCTTTCCAACATACACAGGCAGTACACACCTCTTTCCCACATACCAGACATGCCTACCCGTACGGAATTTCCGTATTTTTTCCGGAAATTTGAAAAACTCTGCAAGCGCTACGGAAAATACGGATATTTGTTTTACAGTACGGAAATTTTAAAAAAAAATGATATAGAAAAAAAAATCGAAATCGTTGGCCTGTGGTAATTCACCGCATGACCTTTTTCCGAAGGTTTAATGCCGCAATGCGCAGTCGCAGTGGAGACCTGTGACATCGAAGTTTCCGGTAGAGGCACCGAAGTTTGCCGAACCCGTTTTTGCACAGTCGCAGTAAAGATCGGTGCTCGTGAGACAGAATTTAAAACATGGCGTTCAAACGAATGGCTAAGCAAAGTGATTGTGAATCTGAATCTTCAAAAAAAAAAAAAACGCGCAAGGGGCAGACATTTCTTGCCTCGTATTCGGAAAAGTGTCCTTTCGTTATTCGCGGCAGCACTGACTCAAAAGTACGATTTGTGCCAACCAGTTTGGCATCTCCGCCAGTGATATGAACGACATCAAGCGGCACGCGGAAGGCCCACAGCATATGAAGAATTATGAGGCTTTGGAGAAGAAAAAGAACATTGTGGCAGCAAATCAATCTATTACTGGATTCTTCGCATAATATCAAAAAGGATGAGTGCAAAAACAATAGGTAGTAAAAGTAAATACGGAAATCGTAATAGTAATACTGAAATTTGAAAAAGCTAATACGGAAACTTCAAATTGAGGGTAGGCATGTCTGCACGTACACAGGCAGTACACACCTCTCTTTCCCACGTACACAGGCAGTACACACCTCTCTTTCCCACATACACAGGCAGTACACACCTCTCTTTCCCACATACACAGGCAGTACACACCTCTCTTTCCCACATACACAGGCAGTACACACCTCTCTTTCCCACATACGCAGGCAGTACACACCTCTCTTTCCCACATACGCAGGCAGTACACACCTCTCTTTCCCACATACACAGGCAGTACACACCTCTCTTTCCCACATAAACAGGCAGTACACACCTCTCTTTCCCACTTACACAGGCAGTACACATCTCTCTTTTTCAACGTGTTCAATAATCCAATTAAATCTACTATACTCCATTAGGAATTAAAAGTTAGGAGTGAAGGGATGACTTAAAATGATTTTTTTATTTTTTTTAAAAGCAGCAATAATAATAAAACTTGGAACACGCCATCAGTTCTAATGCATATCTACATACTGTATCACTACATCACAGGTGACACAACAAACATGCTCTAGTCCATCATAAAATAGCATCCATCCGGCCCTTGACCTCCTTCCTTCCCCTTTCCTCCCCTGTCTCTCCCCCCCCCACCCACCCCCACTCTCTCTTTCTCTCTCGCTTGCTTGCTCGCTCTCATAGCTCCAACAATTACATTATTACAGTAGTTACCTTGCCGATTTAGTTATTTTGTGTGCGTCTATATTGACACACAAACCCATGCAGTTTGCATGCGACAATTGCTGCATCAGTTTTGAGTTGGGAAGAGATAGCGCCAGTGATATCAAGTACAAGTCAGGAGACAAAATCTTGGGCATGGATATGAGATGACAAGGCTGGAATCCAGTTTCAATTTCAATTTTATATTTAAAGTGTTTGCATTGATAAAACGATTGTATACCTTCACAAACCTATATACCAGAAACCACGTTTGGTAAGACCACACAGAAATTTCCACTTCTGCCGTTTTCATTTAGATAATGTCATAATAATAATGATAATAATAATAATTACAATAATTAAACGTGTTATAACAGTAATACAAAATGATGTGTGTGCCTACACATAGGTCCTATTACCATTACAACAAAAAACAACAGAAAACCACAAATTTTGACATGAAATATTTACAATTGATAAAAGCAGCCAGAAGCCTGCATTCAGACATACAAGATTCATTGTTCCCATAAATCACGAAGGAAATGTAGTATGTGGTGTGACGATTCCACATGCAAGGACATTAATACAAACAACACTAATATAACATAACATTCTGCATACATCACATTATAATACACACAAAACTAATAATTATAACATAATATTCTGCATACATCACATAATACACACAAAACTAATATAATATTCTGCATACATCACATTATAATACACACAAAACTAATATAATGTTCTGCAAACACATCACATTATAATACACATAAAACTAATATAACATTCTGCATACATCACATAATACAGAGCAACAGAAATAACGTTTTTATGAACAGTAAAATCACGCACACTTTAGCTTTCACAGACACGTCACACTAACCCATTCATAACAAAACTTCCAGGTAATCAGCAGCTATAACACCTGCACACCTGCAACGATACCACAGCTGCCGCCTTCTACCAAACAGCACTTAAACCCTCAACATACATATAGCTTTTTTTTTTTTTTTTTTTTATAAGGCAATTAACAAATACGTGGAATAAAAATAGACAATGCAACAGTGCAGAAGATTTGTACACAAATCAATTCATTATTATCGTACTAAAAAATATGGAAAATTAGTAGACAAAGGGAAAAAACCCAACGAATCTGTATAATAATATTGCAAATGTCAAAACCAACTGGGACAGTCAGGGGCATGACATCATGGGCACTTTTTCGTATGTTGTTTGTGTTAGAAAAAAGACTGAAGTTTATAGAAGAGAAGGAAAATGCCCAAACTAACTGGCAAAGATGGAGATCATTTGACTTGAAAGTATTGCATTACAATGTGAGTCTACGTACACTACACTACGTAAACCAAGTGGATTAATATTTCAGAATCTGTTTCAACTATCACAACCAAACTTGGTAAGACCTCATAAATGATCAGTGAAAGAATGACTTCACTTCAAGGTCATGCCGGGGGTTTCAGTATAAATAGTATCCCCACTTTCTGGAAATTTAGTGCTTTAAATTCCCACTGTCGCTGTCTTCCTCATTTGCTCTTTCCCATTCCCGATCTGTCCTACCACTCTGCTATACTATCTTCTTCTTCGCTAGATCAATGACCTACCTTTTTTCTTGAAAACTCTTCCTGGACAAGACTCCTTGTTTGTGTATGAGGTCTGTTGGATCAGCTTGGGAGTGTTGGACGCTTTCTGCCGGGTGGTCACTAGGGCTTCCTATGAATGTACTATTTAGCACTATAGGCATTTTATATGTATGTTTTTTGTTGATGATTTATAATGATGTTTGTATTCTATTTTGTTTTTGTAATCGGGGAGTTCGCGTAGTTGAGGTCAACCCTCAGCCGTCCCTCGCGTGGGATGTCTTTATTGTAAAGTGACTGGCCGGTGGAGGGCATTCAATTTTCCCACTGGGGTTGTTTCAACAGATCTTTTATGCGGATCGGGGGTTGTCCAGTCCTGATTTGGCTCGGAAGAGTCCGCTGGACCTAAAGCAACAATAAATCAATCAATCAAAAAACTTCAAGGTCAAGATAATAGGGTCAATAAATGTTAGTTAAATAATTACAATTTTTCTCAACATTTCAATTTTTTTCAAAAGTTATTAATATTGAACTTATGATTTTTTAATGCATGATAAATATCAATGAGACAGACATACTATGCAAATTTGGTCAACCTCACTCCAAGGTCAAGGTTACTGGAGCTATCCAAAGTCGGTTAGTAGGGTGTCATGATACTTTTTGTATCGCTGTGTTTATGACTTGCTTGTCAAAACAGCGTGCTGTTACCTGCGTGCCAATCAAACACCTCTCCCCTATTTAGCCTAGCATTAACACAGATTTATAACATTTACCTAAAAGATTTAATTCAAATCAAACACAAGAAAATTAAACATAATAATTTTTAAAAAAATCATAAACAATGGTTGAATAACAATAATTAAATCCCCTCCTACCTTTTCCTTTCAATCCCACACAATACCACAAAAATCCAGAACAACACACAACAATAAAATAAAATAAAATGCACTAAAGACTGTCTAAAAAAAAAAATCCAGAATCTTCACAGATTTATAGAAAGACAAAAATATTGAAGTGGTTCATTTGATTTTCTCATTTCATAATGATTAACTAATTTAAAAAAAAAAAACAGTGTTCAGCATTCGAAAATAAGCTGATTAATTAAATAGTCCAAACGGACAAACAAAATCGACAACACAACACAACAGTATATGTATATATTTATATATAAACAGACAAGGAGAATGATGAGGAGAAATGGTTGAATAGCCCTCACTGAAGGGTCAGCAGACGTATGCACCACCAAGGAGTAATCAAGAAGCTCCAATCCGGCCCCTGAAATTTCTTTTTACACAATTTACGGAATTTTTCACATTGGCGTGCCCAATTATCCAAAGATAATTGCACATACAGACAAGGCTCCAACTTGCTTCCAAATCTGCAGAGTACCCTGTGACTGTCCCACCTTGACAATACAACAGTTCTGACTCCCGAATGCCTTGAAAAATCGACCTGTCTCTCGTGAAGTTACGTGGATTTATACGTAAAATTACAGACTTCCCTTCATTCGAATTAATAACTAGGATTAACGTCTCCATGGACACTTAGCTTATAAGGGACTTAATTTAAAAAAGCGTTTATAAACAAAACCAGAATAAAAATCCTATCAGGACCAGTTAAAAATATTAAAATGTGACATATTTTCATATGCACTAAACTAATCAAACATATCAAGAAGAACATGCATTTTATTTAAAAAACCAAAACAACTATAGTAATTTTTTAACCAATTAAAAATAATTATAAGAAAAGTAATGATCTGAACCAACATAGTCGGAAAGAGCCATACATTATAAGAACCATGAAGGCCATTAGAATAAAGTCCATGACTTTAATTGTTACATTCATAATTAATTAAAATATTACAATAATTAAGAAAACATGTTAAATGGGTTTTAAAATATAACAATAGATCACATTTAAAAAACAAAAAAGAAATATGTCAATGCACTTTTTTTTTTTTTTTGCATAAAGGGTGGCAACATTGAAGCTGAATAGCCCAGGCATGGATATCAATAGCCCAGGCAACAACCATGGGGTATAAACCACGTAGTTATTTCAGGCGATCAACAGCATCTCAGGTTATGTCTGGTGTAGTGATGCACTCGCTAAACGCCATGTTAATAGCCCTTTTCAGATAGATAAGGTAGATAGGAACCCCAACCCTTTCAATCATAGCTAACCCCACTTGCTAACCCCACTTAGTCTACATATACAGGGTGGCCCAAAAATAGGTTGACAGTTATTATATATATTTATTAGCTACCTTTTATATGGTTGAAGTTACTTGCTTAGTTATACCAATATACAACATTCCTCAGCGTATAAATCTAACTTACATAAACAGCCTTTTCCTTGCTGATTGTAACTTATTTTATTATGTAGCCTAAAGCTAACTTTTTACTTGATGATATTTTTTTTATTTCATAGAAATTGATGAAGATCGGAATTTGTGCCGCGCTGTGTGTCAGTGTCCTGGAGAGATCTGAAGAATGTTGCAATGTTGAAGGAGGACATTTTGAGCAAGCCACTCCCCGCTCTGTACGTCCTGTTCCCATCCGGACTATGTTTTGATCTGAGCCGACCGAAACGTCAATCAGTTAGCCACGTGCGATCGGTGTATAAAGCCTTAATTTTGATTCGTGTGACAACGGGTGCTTTGAAGTGATCTCGACCCTAAACTATAAGAAATATAAAAGTACAAACTTTTTGTAGTTAGAAATGATAGGTTGATCTTTGATATATGTTCCGTTTTTGCGTTGATCTTGAATGTCAAGGACATTTTAGGCCTTGCGAAAACAATTTAAAAAAAAAGTAGTTCATCGTACAGTTGAATGGCGGTGTATTTAACCCTTAATAATAATAATAATAATGAATTGCATTTATACAACGCATTTTTCATTAGAATAACAACTCAATGCGCTTACACACATCATTCGTACGCATCATCACAACATTCGCACTACATCATGTACAGCATCATTGAGAAAGTATTATTACTGTTCATACTATTACACAGAAAACGCCTTGCGGATCAAGTGCGTTTTTAAGCAGCTCTTAAAGGAAACAAGGTCTGTACAATGTCTTAAACCGGCAGGCAGCGCATTCCAAACCTTGGGTGCTTGAAAACTAAAAGACCGGTCGCCAACTGTCTTAAGCAGACGCTTGGGCGTTGTCAACAGTTTTTTTATCTGATGAGCGCAAAGAACGGGTTGTAGTGTAGGTAGTGAGTACCTCAGACAGATATGGTGGAAGTGACTGGTCGAAGTGACGGAAATCTAGGACAGCAATTTTGTATTCAATGCGGAAATTGACACGGAGCCAGTGGAGCTGCATTAAGAGAGGCGTGACATGATCACGTACGTTTCCGTTTTTGAAGCACAAGCCGAGCAGCACAGTTCTGTACACGCTGCAGTCGGCTAACTTCATCAATGGGGAGACCAGCTAGAACTGAATTACAATAATCAAGTCTGGGTGTCACAAAAGCGCTGACCAACTGTGTGCATGCATCCCTCGAAAGAAACTGCCTCAAGGACGCAATACGCCGAAGCTCAAGAAAGGACACACGACAGATGGTACTGATGTGGTCATGCATGGACAAAGAACTATCTAGCTTGACACCCAAATAACGAACAATATTACTAAATGGGATGGTGCTGCCGCCGATGTTTGCAGAATCGCTGCCGACCAGTTTAAGACGGGAAGATGAGCCTACAGGTATAACCTCGGTCTTGTCAGGGTTAAGCATCAACCTGTTGCTATTCATCCAAGCCTGGACACTGTCAATACATGTTTCTACTTCAGACACAACAGAAGGGAAGTCATCTGCCTGACCACTCTTTGACAGTTCTGTATCATCTGCGTATTTGTGGAACATGCAGTTGCAGGCTGTGATAACATTAGATAGTGGTTGGGAGTACAACAAAAACAAAACAGGACCGAGCACAGAACCTTGGGAGACTCCGCATAACAGGGGACTAGGAGTAGAGGTATTGCAATCAATGATAACAGACTGGTAACGATCAGTGAGGTACGAGGAAAACCACTCAAGAACAGTCCCTCTTAAACCAAATGTAGTGCGCAATCTCTCTAGAAGTATGTGGTGATCCAGCGTGTCGAACGCAGCACTCAGATCTAACCCTTAGAATACAACAACATTGGGTTATGTGATCATACACGAGCATGAGAGGTCGTGTGTGGGTCAAGATCCCTGATCAAATGTAAATGAAAACATTTAGTATTTAGCAAGAAAAAGGTCAAGACCAATTTTTGAGTGATGTTTGCTCTCATCCCATGTTTTGAACATGTATTTTAAATATTTAATATATAATTTATACAATGTTTTCAGGGTTCGGAAAGGATCCTAACTCCTTCTAGTAAACCTCTCACACTTTTTGACTCGCATGTATGGCAATGTGAGTCTATGCACTCACCCCCACCCACTTCTCCCTATCCTATCCTATCCTTTACCATAACTCGTAGGTCGTTGGGGCACCACAGATGATCGTTTAACTAGCGTACTCCATCTTTTTCTGTCCTCAGCAACCCTCATGGCTTCGCTCAGTGTCAAGCCAGTCCATTCTCGAATGTTGTCCTCCCACCTCTTTTTCTGTCTCCCTCTTCTGTTGCCTCCTTGCACCGTGCCTTTCAGGATAGTCTTTGCAAGGCCTAATAATCTGGTGACGTAGCCGTACAATCGGAGTTTCCGTTTCTTCACTACTGTTAGCATGTCCCACCTCTTTTTCTGTATCCCTCTTCTGTTGCCTCCTTGCACCGTGCCTTTCAGGATGGTCTTTGCAAGGCCTAATAATCTGGTGACGTAGCCGTACAATCGGAGTTTCCGTTTCTTCACTACTGTTAGCATGTCATCGTGTTGTCCAATGCTAGCACTTCATCTCCATGCTTTGTACTCCCCCCCCCCCCCCCTCCCACACAAAATCCTTATTTTTGCAAATCCGAGCGAGATGAGTCATAAGTAGTCCAAAGATGACATTTTTAAATAAAATTGACCGTCCGCGCCGTCTGTCTCTGCGAAACTTGCCTACCCTATCGTATCCTATCCCGTAACTCGGAGGTCGTAGAGGCACCACAGATGATCGTTTAACCAACGTACTCCAACTCCATCTTTCTCTGTCCTCAGCAACCCTGATGGTTTCGCTCAGTGTCAAACGAGTCCATTCTCGCATGTTGTCCTCCCATCTCTTTTTCGGTCTCCCTCTTCTTCTACCTCCTTGCACTGTGTCTTTGCAAGACCTGATGATTTGGTGACGTGGCCATACCATCGGAATTTCCGTTTTTTAACCACTGTGAGCAGGTCCAATGGCTTGTGTGATGGTCTGTCGGACTTCGTCGTTGGTGATGTACTGGGTATAGGAAATGCCCAGAAGTCTTCTGTAGCACCTCATCTCCATGCTTTGTACTCTTCATTGTAGATCTGCTGTAAGGGTCCATGTTTCGCAAGCGTATAGGAAGATGGATATGACAAGAGATCGCAGTAGTCTTACCTTGGAATGTAGGCTGATGGTCCTGTCTTTCCAAATTGGCTTCAACCTTGCCAGGGCAGCAGTTGTTTGTGCGATCCTGGAGAGGACTTCCAACAGACAGTGGGTCCCAACAGGACTGTCTGATATATTGGCTCCTAAATATTTGAAGCTATGCACTGTGTTGAGGGATTGGCCCTGGACTTTGATGTCCGTATTGGTGTTGTTGGTCATCATTTTGGTCTTCTCTGCACTTATTTCCATTCTATAGGCTCTGGAGGTGGTGTCAAGCCTCTGTACCAGCTGTTCAAGTTCTTGTTCTTCTCCAGCCAATCCGTCAATGTCATCCGCAAAACGGAGGTTGGAGATTGCTCTACCCCCTATGCTTACTGTGCCTTCGTGATCTGCAAGGGCATCTGATATGATGCGCTCTAAGAAGAAGTTGAAGAGTGTTGGAGAGAGTAGGCATCCTTGACGCACACCGATTGTTGTTCTGAACCAGTTTCCGATGGCGCTGTTATGGAGGACTGCACTGGTAGCCTTGTCATACAGGCTTTTGATGACTTCAATAATTTTAGGGCTGATGTTATACACTCTCATGGTTGCCCACAGAGCTGCATGCCAGACTCGATCAAACGCCTTCTTGAAGTCTACGAACACATGATATAGATGTTGTTGGTGCTGTAGGTATTTATCGCAAATTATTCTGAGTTTGAAAATCTGTTCAGTGGTACTTCGCCCTGCCATGAATCCTGCCTGTTCTTCAGCTATGATTTGTTCAATTTGGGGTTTCAACCTGTTGAGTATTATTTTCAGGAGGACCTTGCTGGGATGGCTGATGAGGCTGATGGTACAGTAATTTTCACACTCCTGAAGGTTAACTTTCTTTGGAAGAATGATGACAAGCGACTGGCTCCATGGTGTAGGCCACTCCCCACTCTGCCAGATCTTGTTGCAGATAATGGTGAGTGCGTCAATTATCGCTTCTCCTCCTGCTTGAAGCAGTTCCGCTGGGATATTGTCCACTCCCGCTGGCTTCCATTTCTTCAGCGACTGCACTGCTGCCTCAACTTGGGAGGATTTCTTCTTCTCCTCTGTTCTCTGGACATGCTAGAACTGATGGGTCTCCGTTTGGTGTGTGGTTGTAAAGGTCAGAGCAGTACTCTGACCATCTGTCCAAGACTTCTTGTTCTTCTGTAAGGCATATGCCAGACTTGCTTTGGATCGTGGAGACCTTGAGAGGTGGCAGAAATATTTCAGGCAACAATTGGAGGGAAATTTGCACCACTGCTTATTTTGGGAGCTGGTGAAGTAGATGTCAACTCCATGATCACCACCTTCAACTTAGCTGTGACAGATGCCGCCACGGAGATCCTTGGAAAGCACCGGCCAAAGAAGAAGCTGTGGATCACACCTGAACTGTTGGACCTGATGGCGAAACTTGCAAGTGGATTAATATCTCAGAACCTATTTTAACAACCAAACTTGTTTAGATGATATATATATATATCCATGAGACCTCATAAATAATCAGTGAATGAATGTTTTCACTGCAAGGTCAAGGTCACAGGGTCAACAAATGTTAGTCAAAATTTTATTTGTTTTTGAACTTTGGATTCCTTGATATACACATACTATGCACATTTGGTCAACCTCACTCCAAGGTCAAGGTCTCTGGAGCTGTCCAAAGTCGGTTGCGTTGATCTCGAAGGTCAATGTCATGTTAGGCCATGCAAAAACGAAAAAAATAGCTGTATATTTATTATACAACAGCATTGTCTTGCCGTCTTGTATTGCCGTGTACGCCCACAATCAATCGTGTTGATCATTATGGCACTTGAGAGGTAGGTTTTGTTTTGATGGGGTTATTTGATCACACATGAGCATGAAAGGTCATGCGAAAGTCAAGGTCACACCTAAAGGAAAGTTGTGTGTGTGTGTGCGTGTCACTGTGTGTGTCACAGTGTGTGTTTAATTCAACATTTGCTGTAGTTTATTTGATAGCACATGATTAAATTTGGAGCCGATCGAAGGTCAAGGTCATATCAAGATGAAGAGCGTAGAAAATTCAAATTCGGTATTGCTTTCCATTTTAATGCCACAGTTTCATTAAGATTTTTGTGGGCACTCATTTTCATGTTAAATATTGCAAGTTCCACAAGGAGCATGTGAGTCATATGGGCTTTGCCCTCTTAGTTTTGTTTTGTTTTATTGTTGTTGTTGTGGTTTTTAAAGAAGAGGTGGGATCAGTATTGTCTTGTTGGTCCTGGAGTGAAACCAGGACAGAAACAAGAGGTGTGGGGGGAGGAGAGAGAGAGAGAGAGAGAGAGAGAGAGAGAGAGAGAGAGAGAGAGAGAGAGAGAGAGAGAAAGAGAGAGAGAGAATACGAATAAGAATATGAATATTTATGCAATAAAGGGCCAAACCCCCTTAGAAGGGGTGTATGCAACATATTCACCAAATATTACAATACAATAGCAGTCTAGTCAACCATTGAACCAATACCGTATTTCAAATCCTCAAAAAATTCAAAACATACATCACGACAAAACAGTTTATCTAATCTTGAACGCTCTGTACAAAAACATACATAATATCCTTACACCATTTGCATTACTCGATGACAAAGAGAGAGAGAGAGAGAGAGAGAGAGAGAGAGAGAGAGAGAGAGAGAGAGAGAGAGAGAGAGAGAGAGAGAGAGAGAGAGAGAGAGTGAGTGACCTCAAAGAGTGAGTGTGTAAAAAAAAAAAAGGTAAAGGTAGTCCCATAGCCTTGTGGCCGTAGGGGAGCGTGATGTTGGAGATCACACTTATCTTGGGCCAGCGTAATGAGGGTGATGCCCAACTCTCTCCCTCGCTGCTTTACCTTCCCCACCCTCAAGAGAGTAGGTACTCAATCACAGTTGAGTCAACTGGGGGCGTTGTTATTTGTCGCTTCACGCCTTAGCGGTCACCCATCCAAGTGCTAACCGCACCGGACGGTGCTTCACTTTCGACACAGTAGCGAGTGCTCCAACCACTGCACTATCCGACACCCCAGAGTGAGTGTGTATGAAAGAGAGATAAGATAAGATAACATTTTTATTTTGCAAGGGTAAAAGAGTAAGCATTAAGAGAGAGAGAGAGAGAGAGAGAGAGAGAGAGGGGGGGGGGGGGAAGAGAGTGACCTTAAAGAGTGAGTGTGTATGAGAAAGAGATAAGATAAGATAAAATTTTATATTGCAAGGGTAACGAGTAAGCATTAATTAAGAGAGAGAGAGAGAGAGAGAGAGAGAGAGAGAGAAAGAGAGAGAGAGAGAGAGAGAGAGAGAGAGAGAGAGAGAGAGAGAGAGAGAGAGAGAGAGAGAGAGAGTGACCTCAAAATTGAGTGACTGTGTGTATGTGAGAGAAATAAGATAAGATAACAATTTTATTTTGCAAGGGTAACAGAGTAAGCATTAAAAGAGGGAGGGAGGGAGGGAGAGAGAGAGAGAGAGAGAGAGAGAGAGAGAGAGAGAGAGAGAGTGTTTGTATTATACTGTTACGTAATGTGCTCTTCTTTTTTTTGTTTGTTTAAGGTGGCAGCAATGTTATGTTAATATAAATATGTAATGGCTTCTGGACTTAAACTAAAATTAAAAAAATGTTACTGTGTATCTACTTTGTTTTTGTGTTTACATTTTCTGTAAAGTAAATATTAGCAGCATGAATGGATGCAGTCCTAGAATTTTTTAGATTCAGGAGAGAAAATTGGGTCTCAAATTAAAAAAAAGAAAAAAAAAAGGTATTAATTGATTTGCGTGTCATGTGTGTGTTTGAGGACATGATTGTGGATTATTATTGGAGTATTTATTTTATAAGTGTTTTGTTTTGTTTTGTTTTGAGCAGGAGAATGCGTTGACAAGAAAAGAAAGGAAATAATTTTTTTTTTCTCGCTCTGTTCTTTCGTCTAAGTATGTGAACTCATTGGTGATTGGTGTATTTTGGAATCTGTATGAAGTGCAGGATATGGAATTAAACACACATAAATTATATTATCAATTATGATATTACGAAGTCCTCCTCCTCCTTCTTCTTCTTCTTCTTCTTCTTCTTCTTCTTCTTGATCTCATCTCCACTCTCTTTCCAAAATGAGAAAGGGAGAGAACTTAAATTAATGTATTAAGGAAAAACGAAAGCGGAAGGAAAGGGGGTGACCGTGCGCAAGCGTATCGCCATCAAAACAAATCCTGAACTTTGAACCACAGGACGGTGGCTCGTTGGAACGTCTAAAGTAGGGTGGAACTGAACTGAAACTGTGTCACCTCATGCAACCATGTTTCGCTCAATTCGTCACTTTAGACTGGTAAGTTCCAACTTGCGCGCTAGACCGTGCATAATTTAACCGCAGCCCAATATACGCACTTTCCAAAATAAAGTCGTTGTATTGACTTTCGTTGCAGCAGACGATATTTTCCAAGTTTTGTTAGTCCTGAAAAAAAGTTTTATATCCCCCACCTGTCTGGCTTCCACGGTTACTGTTGATAGTAAAGTCAGAATGACTATAGCTGACCTGAAGGAGGTCAGCTGATCAAGTATGAGACCTGTCGTGTGCCCGGTTTTGTTAGATAAAGGGCTGTCTGGATTGAACGGTGAATGAATTCATTCTTTGTCTATGACCTTGTACCCATTGTTTTTAGCGTGTTTGCGTGTACAGTTTTAGATACCCTACAGAATTATATTTTCTAAAACAGTGTTATCAGAGGAAAGTAGAACATGCAACTTGACCCAATTTATTTAGTTGTAAGATTGTATGATGTACAAAGTACAGTTGCCGAGTTGTTGATAACAATACATTTATTTGATTATTGTTGGCTAAATCAGTTAAATATGAGTACAGAAGTATTTGAATTGTTATCAGAATGAAAACAATGGGCTCATCACTTGAATATCAATCAGTAGAAATATAACATAACAGTGATAGGCATTAATGATCGTTGTTGTTGTTGTTTGTAGATTATATTCACACGACACTTTCGCATATAGGTGACTACTGGACCGATTTATACTGACACCAGCGGGCCAGTTGTTGGTAAAGGGGAAAATAATATGATCACACGTTGACCAATCCGGGATTCGAACCAGCGACCTTTCGGTTACTAGCAAGACGCTCTTACCAACTGAGCTACCCGGCCCCATCCATTAATGATCCTGCATGATGTGGTTTATGTTTATTAATTGCCAAAGGGTACACAATCCACAGTATTTTGCAGTTTGGTTAAGACTAGTGCCCCATGAAAAATAAAGTCATCAAAAAAGAGTTAGGCAGGGTTCGTACGCTCCTTGAACCTCCTTGAATCTCCTTGAATTTTTTATGTCTTGTTCAAGGGCCCTTGAATCTCCTTGAAAAATGCAAAATTGCCTCAGCTCCTTGAAAACTCCTTGAAATTTCAACCAGTGTATCTATCCATTGCTTGACCTAGAGATTTTATTGTCAAATTTTCAAAAAAAAAACATTGAAAAATAAAAATTTATAAAACAAAAATTATAATATTATTTGTGCTGTCAACTGTTCGACGATCGTAACTTTTGTCTTCTGCTAATGATAAGGGAAGTAACCTCCACTGGAAATTGTTCATTCCCTTGCTGTCGCGCGCGCACGCTCATTTGTCGGTTTCCGTACATCCTTCGTTTTTCCGCGCGTGTTTGCTGAATGAATCAGTAAAAATGCCTGGAGGCAATTGTGTGTTTAATCCAGTCAAATGCGCTGAGGAGAAAATCTAAGGAAATAAAGATCCAGCTGGAGAAGATTTCCCATCAGATTGATGAAGGGATGGAAAAACTAAAATAACTGAAAATTCATTTATCTGTATTATTAGCCGGTGGTGGTACCTCTTTCTGACTTTTTACAGTTCTCTAACTTGTATCTAAGGACAACATGTTTCACAATTATTATTTGTGTATAGACTCCGTATCTGCATCATCATCATAACTGCAACTTCATCGACATGCAATATTTATGTGTGTAGATTTCATAATCAATATCAACATCAGATTCATGACTGCAAACAATTTATGGATATCACTGGGTAAAGGATTTATCCTTTATTTTGACTATTTATCAATTATTATGTGCGTTTACTATTTTTAAAAACTCCTTGAATTTTTGAAAAAAACTCCTTGAATTTTTTACAACAATTTGAGTATGAACCCTGGTTTGGGCTAGGAGTAGGGTAAGGGTTATGATCAGAGTTCAGTTAGGGTTAGAATTAGGCTAGGTTTATAGAGTTAGGGTTAACAAATCCACTCCCACACTGGACTTTATTATTATATTTCCTGTTGGTTTTGTTAGGCTTTCTTATTCCTCTTTATCACGCACTGAGCATTTGTTAATGGATGGAGACATGCATGTTATAAATGGACATCATCATCAACAGCCCACTGGGTTGAGTTCAGCCGGCTCAGTGGGTTATTTGCTGGTTTTCTATGCTGAAGGCCGCAAGGGGCAAACTTATGTAAATTGGGTACAAGGGTGTTTAAGTCACCAAAGGTTTTACCCGTTGGTGTACCGGGGTTTTATGTATTATAGTATTCCCACTTTGTGGAAATTTAGTGCCTTAAATTACCACTGTTTCTGTCATTCTCGTTTGTTCTTTCTCATTCTTAATCTGTTCTAACAATCTACTGTCTTCTTTGCTAGACCAGTCGAGTCACCTACCTTTTTTCTTGAAAGCTCTCCAAAAACTCCTCATTTGTGTATGTGGTCTGTTGGGGCTATTGGATGCTTTCTGCGAAATGGTCATCATAGGACTTTCTATGGTATTATTATTTAGCAATATGGGCATTTTATATGTATGTGTTTTGTTAATATTTTATAGTGATCTTTATGTTAGATTTTGTTTTGTAAAAGGGGGTTTGATAAATCAGAGTACAGACTCAGTGTCCCCTGCATGAGATGCCTTTATTGTAAAGTGATTGGCTGGTGGAGTGCCTTCACTGTTACCATTAGGGTTGTTTAAGCAGATCCTTTATACAAATTAGGGGTAAGCCCTCTTTCAACCAAGTTGTGGTCCTGATTCAACTCTTTGTAGTCCACTGTACTGGACCCTATAAACAATGACTAACTAATCAAAGGTTTTCTCTGGGTACTCCGGTTTCCTTCCGCTCCCTTCAGTAATTATATTGGAGACAGTCAATCTAACATTTCAAAAATAAATATGTGAATTTTTTCCATCTTCTTAAAGTGAGCTCTCTGCCTCTACCCAACTTGTTTGAGTGATAGATGTTTATTTGTAGTGTGTGGTGGAAAAGGGAGAAACATGTGTGTATGTTGGTACAGATGTATGTTGGTACAGATGTATGTTGGTACAGATTGTCGTGCTTTGAACCTGATTGGTGATTTGGAATAAAGCATCCAGTAGTGATGGTAGTTATGTACAAGGCAAGTCAAACAGCAAAAGCCATAAAATCAATTTAATTCATGTCAGTTTCATTCCACAGAACTTTATTATCTCTTACAGGGAATCATGACAGGCATTACTTAAACATTTCTCCAATAAATGAAAGACATTGGTGCTTGTGGCACATAAAGTATACAATTTAAACCTGCATTATGCACACACAAACACTTTGTAGCCCACTCATGCTCAAATACAACGCACTCTGATTTCCCGTCACCTATCCTATCCTATCCCGTAACTCAAAAGTCGTTACCGTACCACAGGTGATCGTTTAACCAGCATACTCCATCTTTCTCTGTCCTCAGCAGCCCTCATGGCTTTGCTCAGTGGCAAGCCAGTCTATTCTCAAATGTAACCCTCCCACCTCTTTTTCTTTCTCCCTCTCCATCTGCCTCATTGCATCATGCCTTGCAGGATGGTCTTTGCAAGGCCTGATGCTCTGGTGACGTAGTACGTGGCCATACTATTGGAGTTTCAGTTTCTTCACCACTGTGATACCGTCACACACACACACACATACACACACACACACACACACACACGCATATTTGCAATACATCACAAATGGGTTCATTTAAGAATGTAGGAATCGGAAATTCAGATACGGAGAAAAACTTAACCCAATATGTATTTTTGACAATGAAATGGTATTGAGGAAATACGTAGCTATATAATTATTGTATTTTATTGTATGTTATTATTATTATTATTATTATTATTATTATTATTATTATAATTTTTTTTTCTCCCCTTACCTTACCCTTCTTTTTTGTTTCGGGAAGGTTCGGCGCTGAGGGGTTGTTGTTGCTTGTGTCCCTGTTTAGATAGCTGTGAAGACCAAGTCACGCTGTTCTGTAATAGTGATTTGTTTTATGTTGTTGTTTTTTTCTCTTCTTGTTTGCTTATTTATAAAAAGAGAAAAAAGGTTAAGACAGAAATATAAAAAACAAAAAATTAATTAAAAAAAAAAAGAACCAATGAAGAAGATCTGAGAAACCCCTTTATTTGAAGAAAAAAAAAACGAGAAAAAAAAAAGAAAGAAAAAAAAAGAAAGAAAAAAAAATAAAAATAAAAGGGAGGACTCGATCTGCATGCAACTGAGGTTCAAAAAAAAAAACACAAAAAAAAACACAAAAAAAAAACCCAACATGTGCTCGGGGCCAAGGCGAGACACACTGTATTTGTGGATATCGGCTGTGGCCAACAGCCTGGAGAGGATTGGGCCGTGCCAGGTCTCTCTTGCCCAAGACACACTGCATGATGAATAAAACTTCATGCCGGATCGGTCGTCGCCCGGATCAACAAGGATCGCACCTTCTGTTGGCCACCAGGACGGAGGCGATAAGTGTGCTACTGATGGACAACTTAGCAAGATCCGCTACAGAAATAACATCGTCATAGGAACCTGGAATGTCAGGACCCTAAATGTGGAGGGAAAATTAGAACTGGCCCACGAGATGGACCACTATCAATGGAACGTTTTAGGGATCAGCGAACTGCGCTGGAAAGGCATAGGTGAAACAACGACCGACAAAGGCCACAAGCTCTATTTCAGCGGTAGAGATGACAGGCACGAACACGGAGTTGGATTCTTGGTCCACAAGAACATTCTAGCCACTGTCATGGGTTGCCGCCCAGTCTCCAGTAGACTCATTACCATCCGTCTGAGAGCAGCCCCTTTCAACATCACCATCATCCAGGCCTATGCCCCAACATCAGACTATGACGACAGCGAATTTCTATAAAAATCTACAGGCTGTCCTTGACCAAGTGCCGAAGAAGGACATAGTCATAATAGAAGGCGACTGGAATGCCAAGGTTGGCCAAGATGTGCACCACAACTGGGGAGACACATGTGGACCCCACTGCAACAACGAGACAAATGACAGGGGTCTGAGACTGTTGGAGTTTGCCAGATACAACAATCTGATACTGGCAAACACGCTTGGTCTCCACAAAAAATCCAGACGATGGACATGGCACAGTCCCGGCGGGGAGCATCACAACCAGATCGACTACATCATGGTCAAGAAACGCTTCAGATCAAGCATCAGCATTGGCAGGACACGCACTTTTCCAGGAGCAGACATCGGAAGTGACCAGGATCTTGTGATGACGTCGTTCCGGCTTCACTTGAAGAGAGTAAACACAGCAAAGTGCACTAGACTGAAGTTTGACCTGGACAAACTGCAAGACCCGGAGGTGGCAGAAATATTTCAGGCCACAATTGGAGGGAAATTTGCACCACTGCTCATTTTGGGAGCTGGTGAAGTAGATGTCAACACCATGACCACCACCTTCAACTTAGCTGTGACAGATGACACCATGGAGATCCTTGGAAAGCACCGGTGAAAGAAGAAGCTGTGGATCACACCTGAACTTTTGGACCTGTGTGATAAACGAAGAGAGATGAAAAAGAAAAAGAACACCTCTCAGGGAGCTGATGCCTACCGAAAAATCAACAATGAAATCCAAAAAGGAATGCGCACAGCAAATGAGAACTGGATAGAAGATCAATGCCAGGAAATAGAGAACAGTCTGAACAAGAACAACAGCAAGAAGGCTTACCAGACTGTGAAGAGGCTAACTAGTGTTAAACAGCCCAAGGTCTTCACGATCCAAAGCAAGTCTGGCATATGCCTTACAGAAGAACAAGAAGTCTTGGACAGATGGACAGAGTACTGCTCTGACCTTTACAACCACAAACCAAATGGAGACCCATCAGTTCTAGCATGTCCCGAGAACAGAGAAGAAGAAGAAATCCTCCCAATTCTCTGAGAAGAAGTTGAGGCAGCAGTGCAATCGCTGAAGAAGGGGAAGTCAGCTGGAGTGGACAACATATTCGCGGAACTGCTTCAAGCAGGAGGAGAAGCGATGATTGAAGCACTAACCATTATCTGTAACTAGATCTGGCAGAGTGGGTAGTGGCCTACACCATGGACCCAGTCGCTTGTCATCATTCTTCCCAAAAAAGGTAACCTTCAGGAATGTGAAAATTACCGCACCATCAGCCTCATCAGCCATCCCAGCAAGGTCCTCCTGAAAATAATACTCAACAGGTTGAAATCCCAAGCTGAACAAATCATAGCTGAAGAGCAAGCAGGATTTAGGGCAGGGCGAAGTACCACTGAACAGATTTTCAACCTCAGAATAGTCTGCGAGAAATACCTACAGCACCAACAACATCTATATCATGTGTTCGTAGACTTCAAAAAGGCGTTTGACCGAGTCTGGCATGCAGCTCTGTGGGCAAACATGAGAGTGTACAACATCAGCCCTAAAATTATTGAAGTCATCAAAAGCCTGTATGACAAGTATACCAGTGCAGTCCTCCACAACAGCGCCATCGGAAACTGGTTCAGAACAATAATCGGTGTGCGTCAGAGATGCCTACTCTCTCCAACACTCTTCAACATCTTCCTAGAGCGCATCATGTCAGATGCCCTTGCAGACCACGAAGGCACAGTCAGCATAGGGGAAAGAGCAATCTCCATCCTTCGTTTTGTGAATGACATTGATGGATTGGCTGGAGAGGAACAAGAACTTGAACAGCTGGTACAGAGGCTTGACACCCACCTCCAGAGCCCATGAAATGGAAATAAATGCAGAGAAGACCAAAATGATGAACAACAACACCAATGGCATCAACACAGACATCAAAGTCCAAGGCCAATCCTGTGCATAGCTTCAAATATTTATGAGCCATTGTATCAGACAATGGGTCCCGACAGGAAGTCCTCTCCAGGATCGCACAAACAACTGCTGCCCTGGAGAGGTTGAAGCCAATTTGGAAAGACAGGACCATCAGTCTACATTCCAAGGTAAGGCCGCTGCGCTCCCTTGTCATCTCCATCTTCCTATATGCTTGTGAAACATGGACCCTCACAGCAGATCTCCAACGAAGAATACAAAGTATGGAGATGAGGTGCTACAGAAGACTTCTGGGCATTTCCTATACCCAACACATCACCAACGATGAAGTCCGACAGACCATCACACAAGCCATTGGACAACACGTGCTCACAGTGGTGAAAAAACTGAAACTGCGATGGTATGGCCATGTCACCAGATCATCAGGTCTTGCAAAGACCATCCTGCAAGGCACAGTGCAAAGAGGTAGAAGAAGAGGGAGACCAAAAAAGAGGTGGGAGGACAACATTTGAGAATGGACTGGTTTGACACTGAGCGAAACAATCAGGGTTGTTGATGACAGGGAAAGATGGAGTAAGTTAAACGATCATCTGTGGTGCCCCTACGATCTCCGAGTTATGGGATAGGATAGGATAGGATAGGATAGATATTCCAAATATCAAAATATACCTAACCCTTTTTGAGATATTCAGCAAAACGTGTTTAGCAACAAAATGGATCCAGTGACCTTGATCTTTGTGGATGGGCAAATATAATGGCTTGGGAGGCAGGTCCTTATAGGTAATGTTTCTATGAAGTTTAGTCAAAATCTGTTCATCAGTTCTTGAGATACTGCTTCCAAAGGATGGACAGTCCAACCAACAGACCGACATTTGGCTTTTTTCAATCCTCCCAAGCCCTCAGTCACCCCTTCTCCTCTCTAAAACTCTAATACCCTAAAGCATAATGTCAGTCACAATATTGACAAGACTAATTTACTAAAAGCAAAAATTCTCACCTTATGTGATAACCATCTAAAATAAAATGTGAATAAAGTGCTTATCTCAAAGCATACCATTTTTATAGTGCAAACATAAGCGCACACACACACACCAACACACACACCCACACACACACATGTCAACTCACCCATTCAAGCAAGTTAGTCACTCGCCTGCAAGCATTTCTCACTTAGTCCAGACATAAACTTTCCACAAAATGTAACAGAACGCAAACAGTGTGCGATGCCGTGAAACTTCAAAGAATTGTTGACAATAAAATGGGTGGGTGGAATGATAGAAAGGACAGCAACCACAAAGGTCACTGGCCAAACCAGTCAGTGACGCTCCTGATAGTGCTGCACTTTGGCCAGGTCAAGCACAATCTTTGTACCCTTCTACAGTACTTGTGAAATAGATAAAACCGAGCGCTCAACAAAGACTTGGATCATGTTGATCAGTTCAATTCAGTCCCGCAGCCAGACAGGCTGTTGGGAAAACATGAGGGATGCCGACGAAGAGGGTTGTCGCTACTTCGATCTGTCTGCAGCTATTGATAGAAAACTTGAATCAATCACTTTGGATGTTAGAAAACTTGAATCAATCAGTATGGATGCTCAGGTACAATTGTACCTAACAGAATCATTTGTGGTCATGTGCATTTTTGTCAACAAGGACTTAGGTGCAGAAATTGTACAAATAGAAAGCTTGAATCATTCACTATGGAAACTAACAGAATCATACATTGTTTATTGTGCCCCAGAGCAATTCAGCTGGTCAAGTGACAACCTGTTGTTCTAGAGTTTCCACTTGCATCCCTGGTGGCTACCAGCTTTAAACTGGCCATCTTACTTCCGCTATCAGTCTGATGATTGGTAACCATTTGGGATTCTAAAGTGAAGATTAAGCTAAGGTAGCGTATCAGAGCATAGCATAGCATAGCATAACATAGCATAGCATAGCTTTGCAAAGTTTGGTATATAGGCTAACACAAACGCCTTGGTCCTCATATTATTATAATTCTTAATGAGGTCACAAACCCTTGGTTTACATGCCTAAATCAAGGTAGAATCTTTTTGACTCCAACTTTGTGGAGTAGATGTTATCTTTATAGACCTTATCAACACAAGTTTTGAATCCAACAAGTGATTCAGCATTGGGTTCATTTGCCACCTGTCCTGGGTGGTGCTGCACTACGACTGCCGTGATTTTGCTGTGAACTCAGCCTGAGCTTTAGCCAGGCGGGTGTCAAACACAAAATCCCAATTTGTGTGTGAAAGAGGCCGTGTCGATTGTGCTATTTGCCAACAAGGACATCAGTTCAGCTGTATTAAGATAAACAGCACTAGAATGATGTTTGAACAGGGTGGGATCAGATAGTACTACAGTACAATGTCACTGAATCACAAGCCCTAACAAGTACACAGTGATCAATCACATCAGGGTTTTGCTCTTCAGCATCTTTATCTTCCAGAAGTGTTTGTGGTGTATGTTAACCTCAGTCAGATAAGAGGGGAAATCCCCTAGATTGTGACCTTGATTGTGACTTCATTGAAGCTGCCGCTGTTCGCTGTAGGCCCCTCTTGTCTCGCAATCTTGAGCGTGGTGATGTTGTTGTTGTGTTGCTTGATTTTATTGAAACTGCTGCCGTTCGGCTGTATTTCCTTTCCCCCTCAATCTTTGGCATGGTGTTGTTGGTTTTGTTGTTGTTGTGAAGCAGTGTAGCCGGAGACTATAAACCGTGGCTTACCGCATGTGTTGAACTGGGAGAGCTGTTGTTGTGTAGGCTGTCAACTCAACCTGCTGCTGCCTTCTTAAATGGATCTTAACTTTTGCCTGTAAGTCTGGGTAATGGTGTTTTTTTTAAACCCAGGACTTATTTTGCGGATGACATTGATGGATTGGCTGTAGAGGAACAAGAACTTGAACAGCTGGTACAGAGGCTTGACACCCACCTCCAGAGCCTATGGAATGGAAATAAGTGCAGAAAAGACCAAAATGATGATCAA
This sequence comes from Oncomelania hupensis, assembly GCA_036898135.1. Taxonomy (NCBI): domain Eukaryota; kingdom Metazoa; phylum Mollusca; class Gastropoda; order Littorinimorpha; family Pomatiopsidae; genus Oncomelania; species Oncomelania hupensis. Next base: position 25,649,936 of record CM072527.1, on the reverse strand, counting down.
CAACAACAATGGCATCAACATGGACATCAAAGTCCAAGGCCAATCCCTCAACAAGTGCACAGCTTCAAATATTTATGAGCCATTGTATCAGACAATGGGTCCTGACAGGAAGTCCTCTCCAGGATTGCACAAACAACTGCTGCCCTGACAAGGTTGAAGCCCATTTGGAAAAGACAGGACAATCAGTCTACATTTCAAGGTAAGGCTGCTGCGCTCCCTTGTCATCTCCATCTTCCTATACGCTTGCGAAACATGGACCCTCACAGCAGATCTACAACAAAGAACACAAAGCATGGAAACGAGGTGCTACAGAAGACTTCTGGGCATTTCCTATACCCAACACATCACCAACAGTGAAATCCAACAGACCATCGATCACACAAGCCGACATGCTCACAGTGGTGAAGAAACAGAAACTTCCATGGTATGGCCACATCACCAGAGCACCAGACCTTGCAAAGACCATCTTGCAAGGCACGTTGCAATGAGGCAGAAGAAAATGGAGACAGAAAAAGAGGTGGGAGGTCAACATTCGAGAATGAACTGGCTTGACACTGAGCGAAACCATGAGGGTTGCTGATGACAGAGAAAGATGGAGTACACTGGTTAAATGATCATCTGTGGTGCCTCTACGACCTTCAAGTTACAGTTTAGGATAGGATAGGATAGGTACTTTTAATGTTAAAACACCAAAACACCTTCTTTGAATGTACAGTAAGCCGTGAGACGTTGAGGACACCTCTTGCACAGTACACAATATACAATACTTTATTGGCTCAGTAAGAATTGAATTGTCTTAGGCAAGGCATGAGTGGACTTTTTAATCCTTAAAACAAAACCCACATCTGTCAGTAAATACATTAGGAAGTATTAGACAGTGAAACACACATTTTACCAAAATTCAAACAAGCTCTTTACTGTTGTTTATAGCCAATTGGACTTTAAACCCAGTTATTAATACACTTTAATAAGCTTCCATGTGCGTGAGGTGATTCAACAACATCCACTACTGCTGCTACTACGCTTGCACTACTACCAGTGATTGCGTCAATGCTGTACTTGGTCAAGGAAGTGTTGTACCTTTAGAGGTCAAAATGCAAACTCTTCAGTGAGGCTTCCTATTCACAGCCATGTACCTAGCCCCCTATTTTGCATCAGGGCCTATGCACCGACATGCTCACCTCCTAAGTCTTTGTGGCTTAAGTTGGCTTTTAATAATTCAGGATGAAACTTTTCTATAGCGAATAACACATTTTTCTGAACATTTTAGAAAACTAAACACTGGATGCTATGTACACGTCTTATTTCCAAATCAGACAGGAGGAGTGGCAATTTGTTACCAACGCACACACTCACATATTACACAAACTCATATACACACCTTCTGCAAAGGAAACTATACTTCTAACTAACCAGGCTACCCCCCCCCCCCCCCAGTTTATGTTTTTCATTTTGAATTCATCTACTTCAGCTACTTAATAAGAGGTTACTTGCACCAACACGCACACCAAGTCTTCAAGTATTTAGTGCTAGGACATGTGCACTCAGTGAATGCCAACCTTGCCTTACTTAAGAAGAGGACATATGCACTGAGATGTACCAAGATGTTATGAGTAGCCTAAGATGTACTTTGTACCCTCTGCAGTGTCCTGTTGGTTGAAATGTGAATGGCGTGAATCCCTCATTCTAAATGAATCACCCAGGGCAATATAAGATGCACTAGTTGGTCAAACTTTCATTGTCTTGTGACTTGTATGACAGACTGTGTTGGAGTATAGTTTAAATAAACTGAGGTTGGTAATCTATGTTCTGTTTTGTATGTGTGTTTTAGGGTAAGTTTGTTGTAGTTTAAAAGTGATAACCTTCAGGCTGACAGTACTTTTTTTTTGTTTTGTTTCGGTTTGTTGACACTGTGTTGCGAGTAGTGCATAAGTGTTATATTTATTATTATTATTATTATTATTATTATTATTATTATTATTACTACTACTACAACTACTACTACTACTACTACTACTACTACTACTACTACTACTACTACTACTACTACTACTACTACTACTTATTGTAAAGTGACTGGCCGGTGGAGGGCATTCAATTTTCCCACTAGGGTTGTTTCGGCAGATCTTTTATGCGGATCGGGGGTTGTCCGGTCCTGATTTGGCTCGGAAGAGTCCGCTGGACCTAAAGCAACAATAAATCAATCTATCAAACTACTACTACTACTGCTGCTACTACTATTATTATTATTATTATTATTATTATTATTATTATTATTATTATTATTATTATTATTATTATTATTATTATTATTATTATTATTATTTATTAAAAGTGGTAGGTGTTATTATTGTTATTAATATTATTATTAATTATAATTATGATTATGTTGATGATGATTATTATTAGTATAATAATAATAATAATAATAATAATAATTATTATTATTATTATTATTATTATTATTATTATTATTATTATTATTATTATTATTATTAGTTGAGCGAGCGTTGTGGCCAAGTGGACTAAGGCGGGACTAACTTGCCTTGTCCACAGGCCAGAAACCAATGGCGCCTGACAGGTGTGGGCATCTGGGCGTTGTGTTTATCCGAATATTATTTACTTTCGACTCGGGCAACGTCTCTGGGGTTTTCTCCGGGTACTTCGGTTTGCTCCCCCAGCAAAATTTTCAAAATCACAACTTATGTTAGGTAGGTTGGGTTTGGGCGCACCACAGGCTGCGACTACCCTTTCCCCAGGGGAGGCGGCCCAGAATTTTCCTATGGAAAAATGGACAATAAGGTAAATAAAATAAAATATAAAATAAAAAAATTAAAAATTATTATTATTATTATTATTATTATTATTATTATTATTATTATTATTAGTAGTA
>CM072527.1:25529543-25644543 GCA_036898135.1 Oncomelania hupensis | reverse complement strand
AGGTGGACTTGTGACTTAGATACAAGACTTTTCAGGTCACTGAAGGTTCTCTTCAGGTACTCCAGTTTCCTACCTCCCTTCAGTAATGGCATTGGATGCAATCAGTCCAAAATTCAAAAAATTCAAAATTTGATTTCCTTTCCATCTTTTAATAGCGATTTTTATGCCTTTACACCACATGTTTGAGTAATAGATGTGCTTGTTGTGTGTGTGAGAGTAGGTGAAACATGTATGTATGGTGGTACAGATCGCCGACCTTTGAGCCTGATTGGTGATTTGGGGAACAGCACGTATAATTATTATAGCATCCAGTAACTTCCATGTTGGCGCCTTGGGTGAGTTACAACCTGTTTTGTACCAGTGCCTTGAGAAGTTCTTTGAGCTGGATATGCACTATATAACAACAGCCAGATAACGTCCTGACATTAACACAGCCATATTTCAATGTACGTGTTTACTTTTGCCCTTTCAGATTTGCTGCCAAGTTTGTGTCAGGCGTTTTAGAATACAAGTCCATGATCGATGAGTGAGTAACATTGTTTTCCTTTGGTGCCTCATACTTCACTCTTAGTGTCCCATACTGCGCTATACCGCGCATGCCAAACTATTCCTGATCCGCTCCAAACTGTGACTAAATGGGTACTGAATAGAAACTTGACCTTCTTTCTAACTTTAAACTTCTGGTACACAGCGTTCAGCTGTCTTTGTTCAACGTTTCCCAATGGGAAAGAACTTCGTCCGGTCTTTTTGATTGATTTTTTACAGATTTGGGGGGGGGGGGGGGCGGGGGGGGGGGGGGGGGGTTTGGGGGGGGGGGGGGGGGGGGGGGGGGGGGGGGGGGGATGTTTTGTGATCGTAGCAACGAACTTTGACAGTAATGGTGATTATGGTTTTGTTGATTTTTTAAAAAACAAATGAGCAAGATATCAAGCTCAGGACTTAGGTGTTCATAAACAGAGTGATGTTTCTGTGTGTGGCATGAATACTAGCGGTTGGAGTGACTTTAATAGTGAAATATTGATCAATTTTCTAGTGTCATGGTAGATTCTGATGCTTGGTGAACTGAATATATTTTGAAATCCAAATAATGATGTGAAATCTGTGGAATATTTTCTGGAACTTTTATCAAACAAACTATTTGAAAAATCAGTTGCCAAGCTATCAGGTAGGCAGCAGAAAATGGTGACAGATGTTGTGATTTTTTAAAACTTTTGGATTGTTGAGTGAGGTCATTGATTGGAGCCAATGAGATAAGTGTTGCGCAGGCTTGTTGTACTAAGCTTGCATTGTATTATTTGTTCACAGCATTACCTTCATCATAATCACTGTATTTATTCACAATTTTACTAATTCACCTGTCATTATTGATTACAAATCAATTTTGACAGGCCCACAATAGGCAGAAACTCAAAATAATATTTGTACCGCATAGTATATTCAACATACAACACTCCCCCAAAATTTCAAGCTGATCAATGCAAAAACGAGATAGATTTTATCATTTTCATTTTATCATTTTTCATGTTATCATTTATCATTTTTTCCCATTTTGTGGCACTTTTCTAGAATTACTTCCAGGACGGAGGACTGTAGGTAGCAAGAGCACTACAGGATGCTAACAGTAAGAAAAAAAAGGATTATTAGAAAAAGTATTGGGCTTCCTATTTGCACTTTAACCCTCACCGCTTTCACACTCCGCTCATTCCGTTCACACTGAGCGATGTAAATATACCCTGACTTATTAGCAGAGGTTTTAATTGGCGACTGCAAACTCAGAAGTGCAACTTACTTTTCAGGCAAAACTTCGCCGCACAACAGAAGGACAACACAATGATGTGAGAACGAGCATGAGATGAACGCTGAAATTCCTTGTTTGATTTATTTGTTTGTTGTTAGCAAATGCTCAGCTTCTGTTGCGGTTGTGGGACGTTTTCCTTTTTCTGCTCACCCATCCACGAGTTAGACTGGGATGGTTTCAGCTTTACGCTGTTTGCTGCCATCAAGGGCTAAACTTTAATGACTTTATTAAAGCCCTTTCATAAATGCCATTTGTTTTGGACATGGTACATTCAAGTTTACAAGTTTATTTACGGCTCTTAACCTCTGAGGAGCTTTCAGCTAAGTAAGACAAACTTAACCCCATAGACAAAGCATGATCAATCGATGCCATACACAAACTATATCCAGAAAATGCCCAGTCCCATGAACATTCTCCTGTTGGGGTTTACGAGATTGCCATTCACCTTAGGAAGTCAAAGTTTGCATGAACTGCTGAGGTCACGAAGTAGTTTAATCTACCAAAGGAAATTAAAATCACGTGGCCTAATGTTATTTTTCTGCGATATGTCACATTCACTGCAGTTGAACGTTTGGTGTATTAGTGGCGTCGTTATTTTGCAGTCAGTCGCTGATGGTGGAGAATCTGGGTGGCAAGCCGCTGTGCATGATGCAGTACTACCAGATCTTTTCCGCCTGTCGCGTGCCAGGCTTCAAGAAAGACAAGCACGTTATTTATCCGTCCAACGGTCCCGAACCCCCACGACACATCTGCGTCATCCATAACAACCACGTGAGTCAGGGGCCGCGTGGCTCTGCGGGAGAAAGGGCGGCAAGTCATTGACTCATGTCTAAACAAGTTGCCTGTCAACATCACATTTCTCCAACAACAACAACAAAAACCTTCATTCTCAGCCATTTATGCATTAAATTATACATTCTTGTATAAATGTTATTGTTGTTATTATTATTATTAGACGAGTAGTAGTATAGTTTCTTATATAATAATAATAATAATAATAATAATAATAATAATAATTATTATTATTATTATTATTATTATTATTATTATTATTATTAAATTGCACTGATATGGCATCAAGTCCATTGTTGGAAAACTGACACAATGCTTGCAGGAAATAAGCAAGAGTTACTGCCCTTTCCTTTTTACCTGTCAACCAAAGACTACACATTTTGTCCACATATCAGTTGATTCGTTTGCATATGTTTAGGCAAGGTATTGGGCAAAAGATGACTCGTCTGCTGCCCAAGGGGGGTTGAACATGGTGTTTACTGGATAGGGTTGAATATTATCCTGTTGACTTGTTGGCCAAAGAGTTGACTTGACTTGTGTGTGTCTCCCGGCGTTGCAGATTTTCTCCGTACCAGTGTACGGGCATCAAGGGCATGTGCTAAGCTGGGACCAGTTGACCAAACAGCTGTGGGCGGTCATTGAGCAATCGCAGCAGAAAGCCACGCCAGTTGGCCTCCTCACCACGCTGGACCGCGACACTTGGGCCAACGTTTACCACGACATGTTCCGAGGTCAGTGCTATGAGGAGGAAGAAAAAGGAGAAGAAGAAGGTGGAGTTGTGGGGAGAAGGGGAGAGGAGTGGGGGTCTGTGCTACTGAGTGCAAAAGGACAGTTAAACCACAGACAGAATGACAGATTAGCCCACCAAAGTTTATACTGCAGTCTAGAATCCCAAACACAGTGCTCCTACTCCTCTAGAAGACGGTGACGCTCAAGGGTCATTGCCAAGTACAGAAACGGCAACCACCGTGGCCAATGATGATGATGAGGATGATGAGGGTGAGGAAGAAGAAGAAGGAGGAGAGTAATGATGATGAAAATGATGATGGTGTGTTAGTGCATTATTATTTTGTGTTGCTATTGATTTTTACTGTTATAAAACAGTGCTGTATTAACCAACATTATTTGTGATTGGTTTGACTGTGTATATTTTATTTCACCCCATTTTATATCTCAATGCGCAAAACGTATTTCTGTTGGAGGGAAATAAATTGTGAGTCTTTCAATCTTTAAACCAGAATTGCTGTTTTAGGTAAAACCTTTATTTGAGATCAAACCTTTTGAAGAAAACATCTCACCTAACATAAGTTTGATTTCTTTCCTCTTTAGATCACCAGAACGCGTCCAACATGGAGGAAATACATCGCAGCATCTTTGTACTGTGTCTGGACAAACCCACCTCGCTTGATTTGAATGTGCCAGAGAACCGCTCCGTTGTGGCGGCTCAGATGCTCCACGGAGGCGGTTCGGAGCTCAATTCTGGCAACCGCTGGTTTGACAAGACTCTGCAGGTCAGTTTCGCTGTTGCATTGGTTTGGTGGTTTAATTGGTTGGTTGGTGGTGGATGGTTAGTTGTATTATCAATTTCTAACATTGTTGGTTGGTGGTGGTGGGTTAGTTGAATTATCAATTTTTAACATTGTTGGTTGGTGGTGGTGGGTTAGTTGTATTATCAATTTCTAACATTGTTGGTTGGTGGTGGTGGGTTAGTTGTATTATCAATTTCTAACATTGTTGGTTGGTGGTGGTGGGTTAGTTGTATTATCAATTTTTAACATTGTTGGTTGGTGGTGGTGGGTTAGTTGTTTCATTGTTTTGAGTTTTGACTTGATTGCTTGGGTGGGCGAGTTTTTAAAAAAAACTAACATTAGTTAATTCAGAATTATTTAAGAATTTTAAAGAATTTTGCTATAACAAAAATTGAGAACATGAAAAAAAATATATTTATACCCCCTTCTATACCCCCACCCACCTCCTTCTCACCTCCCCAATACACACACACTTCCTCCTTTCTACACCCAACCCTCAGCAATTGATTTTAAATTAAACTGGGCTGACAATTGTTATACTAAATTAAACTGGGCTGACAATTGTTATACTAAATTAAACTGAGCTGACAATTGTTATACTAAATTAAACTGGGCTGACAATTGTTATACTAAATTAAACTGGGCTGACAATTGTTATACTAAATTAAACTGGGCTGAAAATTGTTTTACTAAATTAAACTGGGCTGACAATTGTTATACTAAATTAAACTGGGCTGACAATTGTTATACTAAATTAAACCGGGCTGACAATTGTTATACTAAATTAAACTGAGCTGACAATTGTTATACTAAATTAAACTGAGCTGACAATTATACTAATTAAACTGAGCTGACAATTGCTATACTAAATTAAACTGAGCTGACAATTGCTATACTAAATTAAACTGAGCTGACAATTGCTATACTAAATTAAACTGAGCTGACAATTATACTAATTAAACTGAGCTGACAATAGTGTGTCCTGTAGCTCAGTGGATAGAGAGCTGGTTTGCTAGGCCAAAGGTCGCAGGTTCCAACACTGCTTGGGACGAACTTGGGTGACTTAGGTACGAGACTTTTGAGGACACTAAAGGTTTTCTCCCGGTACTCTGGTTTCCTACCACCTTTGAATAATGGTATCTAAAATGTCACAAATAAAAACTGAATGTCTATTCCGACTTCTGTAATGGCGATCTCTTCTGATCGCCGTGCTTTGAGTTCCATTGAAGAAAAAGCGCGTGATAGCACCCTTATTAATTATTATTATTATTATTATTATTATTATTATTATTATTATTATTATACTGAATTAAACTGAGCTGACAATTGCAATACTGAGTTTGTTGTGTGCAGTTCATCATCGGGGCCAACGGTTCATGTGGTCTGAACTATGAACACACCACAGCAGAGGGACCGCCCATTGCCGCCATCTTTGACTACGTTTTGGACTATGTGTGAGTGTTCTTCCTAAATTTTTTACTCACTTTTTTAAGACTCTACGCTTTTTCCTTTCCCAAGTGTTTTGCTGTAGAAAGCTCGCCTAGTGTGCTGTACAATTTGAGTTTGCTTCTTAACGGTGGTAGTGTTTTGGTTTTGTTTTTCTGACAACCGTCTGCTGACACTTCTGAGAAAAAGCTACCAAAACATGATCACCATTGAGATACGAACTCAAATTCTTTTGTAATTATATTTTTTAATCTGTATTCCATGTCTCCCGTGCTTCCACAGGGGCATGTGAAAGAATCAGGTGAAGAACCGTTGATAGACTCCAATATACACGCATACATCAAGCTTGATCAGGGTGGCTTAATTGTCCAAGTTTGTTTGACAATGCGCTGCATGCTGCTAGTTGGTGCCTCTGGTGGTTTGATTTTTGTTCCAACTTCCATTTCTCTTGCAACACCGACAGACTCCTGCAGTTTAGTTTTCTCTGTGGTTAAACAGGCTGAAATGAGGCTGATGATGAGGATATGATGATGAACTAGAGGGCGCCTCAGGCGACTTGAGTTAGATCCCCTTTCAGCCAGCTCCTTGAGCCGCTCCTGAACTGGAAAAGTGCTCTATAGGAACGATAAAACTAAAACTTAAATAAAAGATGATAATATTACGATGACGATATAGTTTGATGATGATGATAATAAGGATGATGATGATGATGATGATAAAAATGATGATAAAGATGATGATGATGATGATGATGGGAATGCTGATAAAAACGATTATAAAGAGGATGTTGATAATGATGAAGGGGTGATAATGATGATGGGGTTGGGGATGATGCTGACGATGATAATAAGGTTGATGATGATGAGGTTGATGCTGATTATGGGGTTGATAATAAAAATGATGATAAAGATGGTGATGATAATGATGTACAGGGGACAGGAGCAAGAGACACATCTAATGGCCACAATGGTGGACCCCCCAGTGCGTCTAGACTTCCATATCAGCAACAAGGCTTCTGATGCCATTGGACAGGCCCAACAACAAATTGCCACGTACGCTCCAGCACTTTCATTGATTCATTTGTTATTCAGTTATTCAGTTTATCAATTTTCAGTTAATTGGTTATTCATTTATTACTTTTTCAGTTTATTAGTTATTCATTCTATTAATTATTCAGTTGACCAGTTAATCGGTTGTTCAGTTGATAGTTATTGAATTTATCAGTTATTTGAACAAATCAGTTATTCAGTTGATCAGTTATCCAAATTATTAGTTATTGAGCTAATCAGTTATTCAGTTGATCAGGTATTTAATTTATCAGTTATTGAGCTAACCAGTTATTCAGTTGATCAGTTATTTATCAGTTATTGAGCTAACCAGTTATTCAGTTGATCTGTTATTCAGTTATTGAGGTAATTGATTGATTAATTATCCAGTTTATCAGTGAGTAAGTGTATGTAGTGATTGGGATGTTCAGAAAGGCAGTATTGGTGTGTTGTTTTCCAGGCTTAGTGTCAAAACTGAAATAACCCTTTTCATTTCTTTTCCCACCACAGTTGACTGTCATCAACGTCACTGGGTGGCGTCAAATGGCTTTCAGAACAGGTACTGTTCCCTGTGTGACACCACCCAGTGACGTCAGCTATGGCGACACTCTAGCAAGTCAACTTTGGCAAGCAATGAAAGAGTTATTTGTACAAATAAAAATAATAATTAGTTTTTATAAATAAACACAAAAAAGAACGATTTACATTTTTAAAAATAATTCATTTGTGTCAATCTTGTATTTTTTAAATCAAGTTTTGAAATGATAAACAAACAATTGTTTTGTTAGAGTTGTATGATGGTGACAATACAATACAATACAATACAATACAACTTTATTCATCTCAAACTGAGCAATTACAATGGTAGCATCAGCGCAATTAGCAATATACACAAGAATTAAAAATATTATTACATACACATGAGAAGTAGTCCAAGCAATAAATAATAAATAAAACAAATAAATAACAAAACATACGGTTAAATACATACAATAAACTAGAGGTAAATGTCATAAAGAGTAAACTGCCCTGATATATCACAGATAATAGTTTCTCCGCAGAAAGCTACAATACACAATGTACATCCCAACAATACAATACAATACCATACAATACAACACAATACAGCACAACACAATGCCACAATGCCACAACTGTCTCCCCCTGGGCACGATGATGAACGTGGCTGATTTATGATTGTGTATTGATGGCAGGTTAGCCAAAGACGTGCAGATCTCTGTCTTCATCTTTGAGGATTACGGCAAGGACTTCATCAAGAGCTGTCGCCTCAGCCCTGACGCTTACATCCAAGTGGCCTTCCAGCTCTCATTCTACAGGTCAGTGGGCGCTGTGGTTTTAATCTCTCACGATGGGGATGATGAAGGTGGTGGTGGTTGTGATGATGATGATGACGACAATAATAATGATGAAAATGATGACGAAGGGTGTTATATTCTGCTAATATCCAATGGAAGCTTGACCTTAGTGACTTATCATCTGAAGCGGCTAAGGTATTTATTTTTATGTTTTAATTGAGGTTTTTCCAACTGGGTTACCTTTATCTGCAAGGAGGTGGAATGTAGCTTAGGCTGTTTTGTAATGAGCTGATTAGTTATAAAAATGTATACAGTTGTGGAATGTAGCTTAGGCTGTTTTGTTATGAGCTGATTAGTTATAAAAATGTATACAGTTGTGGAATGTAGTTTAGGCTGTTTTGTTATGAGCTGATTAGTTATAAAAATGTATACAGTTGTGGAATGTAGCTTAGGCTGTTTTGTTATGAGCTGATTAGTTATAAAAGTGTATACAGTTGTGGAATGTAGCTTAGGCTGTTTTGTTATGAGCTGATTAGTTATAAAAATGTATACAGTTGTGGAATGTAGTTTAGGCTGTTTTGTTATGAGCTGATTAGTTATTAAAATGTATACAGTTGTGGAATGTAGCTTAGGCTGTTTTGTTATGAGCTGATTAGTTATAAAAATGTATACAGTTGTGGAATGTAGCTTAGGCTGTTTTGTTATGAGCTGATTAGTTATAAAAATGTATACAGTTGTGGAATGTAGTTTAGGCTGTTTTGTTATGAGCTGATTAGTTATAAAAATGTATACAGTTGTGGAATGTAGCTTAGGCTGTTTTGTAATGAGCTGATTAGTTATAAAAATGTATACAGTTGTGGAATGTAGTTTAGGCTGTTTTGTTATGAGCTGATTAGTTATAAAAATGTATACAGTTGTGGAATGTAGCTTAGGCTGTTTTGTAATGAGCTGATTAGTTATAAAAATTGTATACAGTTGTGGAATGTAGTTTACACTATTTTGTAATGAGCTGATTAGTTATAAAAATGTATACAGTTGTGGAATGTAGTTTACACTATTTTGTAATGAGCTGATTAGTTATAAAAATGTATACAGTTGTGGAATGTAGCTTAGGCTGTTTTGTAATGAGCTGATTAGTTATAAAAATGTATACAGTTGTGGAATGTAGTTTACACTATTTTGTAATGAGCTGATTAGTTATAAAAATGTATACAGTTGTGGAATGTAGTTTACACTATTTTGTAATGAGCTGATTAGTTATAAAAATGTATACAGTTGTGGAATGTAGCTTAGGCTGTTTTGTTATGAGCTGATTAGTTATAAAAATGTATACAGTTGTGGAATGTAGCTTAGGCTGTGTTGTTATGAGCTGATTAGTTATAAAAATGTATACAGTTGTAGAATGTAGTTTAGGCTGTTTTGTTATGAGCTGATTAGTTATAAAAATGTATACAGTTGTGGAATGTAGTTTAGGCTGTTTTGTTATGAGCTGATTAGTTATAAAAGTGTATACAGTTGTGGAATGTAGCTTAGGCTGTTTTGTTATGAGCTGATTAGTTATAAAAATGTATACAGTTTTTATTTCCTTACCATGTATTTTTTTCTCTATCAAGTTTTCTGTCAAAGAAAATATTTGTCTGCCCAGACTGTTTCGGCAGCCGTGCGCCACCTATGAGACAGCTTCGCTGCGCCGTTTCCAGATGGGTAGGACCGACACCATCCGATCATGCAGCTCTGAGTCGTACGATTTCAGCAAAGCTATGGACGAGTGTGTGGGCGACAATTTCAAAGTCACCTTGCTCAAAAACGCCATCAAAGCCCACCGACAGTACACAGATGAAGTGAGATAATGATATATTTTATTTATTTTAGTAATAGTAAAATTAATACTGGATGCCATAGACATGCTTTTTGCCAAATCACCAATCAAATTCAAAGCGCGGTAATCTGTACCAACATGCACGCACACTGGCTTATTTATATTTTAATTTTTTGATTAATTTATTTAGTTAGTTTTTTTTTTTTAGTGGCATCAAATTTGCAGGTCCCTTTTTCTGGAAAACTGTTGTATTGGGGTCTGCAGATACCCTTGAGGAAGCTCAGAAGTGTCCCTTATTTGCAGGGTGGCCCTTATTTCTAGGGAAGGCATATGTGACATTCATAATGTACTGATGACTAAAACATTAAATAAAAAGAAAGAACATTAATGTTATTATGCAGCTACGTGTAATACATGTAATATTAAAATATAGGGGAAAATGTATTACTGTACAATACTGCCCTGAATTGAAACAAAATAAAGCTGAATCAGTTAAAATAATAATAATAATAATAATAATAATAATAATAATAATAATAATAATAATAATAATAGTAATAATACAATACATGTATTTTGAAAAAGACAAATGTTTTCATAATGGCCCCTCCACCGGACTTCCACATTTGGCCAGTATCTGAACGCGTTCGCTTTTAATTCTTAAAATATGAGTTTTTCCACATTTGAATTCTGCTGCTAGCTGTCTGCAAGAGACCTGGCTGTCAACTTTTTTAATGGTTCAAACCTTTTCTTCCAATGTTAAGTGTTTCCTCTAAAGCGAAGCCATTGTTGCTGCATGCAAACTTAAAATTGATTTGTTTGATGAACACACGGGTTGCGTTTTTGTCTAACGGAAGTAGACCTACCAAATCTCAAGAGTTAATAGGCACAGGCTTTGAGGCTAAAACCTAGTTTGAATTTAATGACTGGGTATCTCAGTGTGTCCGCTATTAGTGAGTGAAAAATACGATCAGGGCCTAAAATTGATGTCCACATTTTGCATTAGGCAAGTGGCCGTTTTTCTAAGGGCTGTTTGTGTTGAAAAGGATCGGTGCCTGACCATAGTGGTCGTATCATGCAGGTGACCTTTGTTTCCAGGGGACTGCTACATGCAGGTCCTACTGTACACTGATGAGATACATTTTTACATTCATTCACATTCTTTCAACATGGGACTTTTCCTGATTATTTTTGTCCGTGTGTTACACTCTGTTTGATGATGGTGTTTTCTATCAGTATCTGATTCAGCCCCGATGCTTGAATTCCTGATAGTTGTGTAACTCAGATTCGTTTATTCACACAGCCCGTCCAAACAGCATACAATTCACAAAGTCGACGTATGAAGTTTTCCACTTTTATTCAGCACACATCAACAACTGCATACAATTCTCAATTCAACTCAACAACTTTCACAGCAACTTTCCAAATCACTATCAACAACTTTACTCTCTCAACACCGACTCGGCACACGATTAAATAACCTCTCTCTTTTCCGGAAAGATTTCGTACATGGTAGAAAATGACGTACTGCCACCAATCGAATAAAAGATCGTCATCACTGACTTACGTCAATACATATTTTTATATCTTCCAGAACGACCTCTTGCTTCGACATGTATCGGGAAGTTTCTATCAAGAGTAAACACGCATATCCAGAAGGTTCTCAAATAATATCGACTAACGCAAATTATCAACGTTATACAAAGCCTCTCCTAACAACAATGCAAACTCAAATCAAAGGTAAATAAACTCCATTATTGAATACTTTGCAAATCGAAACGATTAGATCTATCGTACACGCTTCAGCCATATTATCATTCGCGTTTCAACGTAACATAACCCCCCACTCAAGAAGAAATTTACCCAATTTCTTTCAACAACGTTGAAACGTAATGCACAAACAAAGTACGGAATTAAGACTTATTTCAGACTGTCTGAACACTGTCAATGTTCTCAGCTCATTCACACAGAGTCAATGGTTTTCATCTTCAAATCTGTCTGGATATTGTCAATGTTCACAGTTTATCTACACGGTCAATGTTTTTTACTCACACACTCTGCTGAGGAAGTCCGCACCAACATTGTCTGATCCTTTGATAGATTCTACTCGCATGTTAAAGTTCTGCAAGTACATAGCCCATCTCATGATGCGACTGTTCACAAACTTGGCAGAGTTCAAGTAAGTTAGCGGCTTGTGATCAGTCTGTAGCACGAACTTCACTCCTTGAAGGTACAGTTCGAACTTCCGGATACCCCATATGATGGCAAGGCACTCTTTCTCCATGGTCGAGTAATTTTTCTCAGCCCTGGACAGCTTCTTGCTGGCGTAACTGACCGGAAATAGTTTCCCTTCGTGCTCTTGCATCAGTATGGCGCCGATGCCTTCGTCCGCTGCATCTGTCCTTAAGACGAATTCCTTGGAAGTATCGGGCAGTCGTAGCACCGGATCCTTCGAAAGGAGGTCGCGCACAGTCTGGTATGCCTTCTCCTGAGACGGTCCCCACTGCACTTGGTTTGGACAGCCTTTCCGCACCAGGTCCGACAAAGGTGCTGTGATGGCTGAGTAGTTCGGTACGAACTCCCTATAATACCCAGCCAATCCCAGGAAAGATCGTACTTGCTTCTTTGTTTGGGGACGTGGAGCGTTCAGAATTTTGGTGACGTTTTCTAGCAGAAGCCCCTTTTGTCCTTCTTTCAGCGAATGGCCGATAAAGTCGACGTTGTCAGTCCCCAGAATGCACTTACTGGGTCTCACGGTCAGGTTGGCTTCTGTGAGACGGTAAAACAGCTCCCTCAAGGTCTGCAGATGCTCTTTCCAGGTGCGGGTGTGGACTAGCAGGTCGTCCCAGTAACACACGACGTTGTCCATCCCTTTGAGCATCTTCCTCATTCCTCTCTTCAGGGTGGCTCCGCTGTTGACCATGCCAAAGGGCATCCTTAGGCACTCGTACGTCCCATCAGGAGTTATGAAAGCAGTCTTTGGTATGTCCTGTTGACGCACGGGGACTTGCCAATAACCCTTGCTGAGGTCAATCTTTGAGAAGATTTTACTCCCCGATAGTTGGCGGAA
Source organism: Oncomelania hupensis (assembly GCA_036898135.1). Classification (NCBI taxonomy): domain Eukaryota; kingdom Metazoa; phylum Mollusca; class Gastropoda; order Littorinimorpha; family Pomatiopsidae; genus Oncomelania; species Oncomelania hupensis. Next base: position 25,631,727 of record CM072527.1, on the reverse strand, counting down.
GAGGTCTGCTGCGGTAGGCATCGGCTCAGGGTCGAAGACGGTAATCTTATTAACCTTCCTGTAGTCGATGCATACTCGATTGCTCCCGTCCTTCTTCTTCACGACCACGACAGGGGATGCGTAAGGGGAACTGGACTCCCTAATGATGCCCATCTTCAGCATCTCATCGATGTCTTTCTTCAAGGATTCACGGGCCTTGAAAGGGATCGGGAAGGGCTTGGATCGAACAGGGATATTCGAAGTGAGGTGGACTTCGTGTTCGACCAAAGTTGTAGAGCCAGGGACATCGCTGAAGTTGTGGGGAAACTCGCCCATAAGGTCCTTGAGCTCCAACTTTTGACCTTCTGTCAAGCCTGGTCCTAGCTTAACGTCATCGATGCCTTCTTTGCTGTGGAAGTCTCCAAGTTCCAACAGTTCTTCGCTGTCAAAGCTGTCGTCGGTCACAGCTGCTGTTGCTGCATGTACAGTCTCTGGCGGCCTCTCCACGTACAGCTTAAGGAGGTTGGCGTGGTATGTTTTGGAATGCTGGCCGACCTTCACCTTATAGTCGTTGATCCCCACCACGGTCTCCACTTCGTACGGGCCTTTCCACTGCATCAGCAACTTATTGTGATCAGTAGGTAGCAGCACCAGCACTTTGTTGCCAGGTTTAAACTTCCTGTTCACAGCCCTACGATCGTAGTAGTGCTTTCCACAGTCTTGGGACTTCTTCAGGTTTTCTCTGGCTATCTCGAGAGTCTGCTCCAGCTTCTCTCGTAGCTCAAACACATACTGGTAGCTGTTCTTCACCTCTGGGGTGTCTACTTCTTTCGTCCACAGTTCTTTCAGGATGTGCATCGGCCCTCGGATGGTTCTTCCGTACAGCAGCTCGAACGGGGAAAAGCCGGTGGACTCCTGCGGTACTTCTCTGTAGGCGAAAAGTAAGGCGTTGATATAGCGATGCCATTGTATGGGCTGCTCGCTGCACAGTTTCTTCAGGGTGGACTTCAGCGTAGCATTGAACTTCTCGACAAGCCCGTTGCACATCGGATGGTAGGGTGTCGTAGTTAAATGCCGGATGCTCAGCAGTCTGTTGACCTCCTTCATACAGTCAGAGACGAACTGCGTCCCGAGGTCTGTCAGAATTTCTTCAGGCACTCCAAGTCTACTGAACATGTCCACTAGTGCCTCTGCTACAGTTTCAGTGTCAATCTTCTTCAGTGGCACTGCTTCTGGGTACCGAGTCGCATAGTCCACTAAAGTCAGTACCCACCGATGACCTTCTTCACTCGGAGGTCTTATTTCGCCGATTAAGTCTAAGGCCACCCTCTTGAAAGGTCGGTCGATCAGAGGCATCCTCTGCATAGGCACTTTCGGGACCCTTCCTCGAGGTATGGTCTTCTGGCAAATGTCACATGATCGGCAGAAACGGCTGACGTCCGCATGAAGCCCTGGCCAGTAGAACACCGCCTGGATTCTGTCTGACGTCTTCTTGATACCTAGGTGACCTCCCATAATTGAGTCATGCGCTACTTCCATCACTTGGCGCCTTAGGGGTAACGGTACCAAGACTTGACGTAGTGGTTTACCTCCGTTGACCCTCGGGTGCTGGAAGATTCGGTACAGGATCTTGGCCTTCACCTCAAAATAGACCGTGCCACTGCCTTTGGTCACGTGGTCTTGGCGGTTCCTGTACTTGTTTAAAGTACTATCAGCTTCCTGGAGCTGGATCAGTTTATCTCTGTCCACGATGGCAGCTTTGGAGTTGTCGGCGACCTTCAGTGGCGTAGACGTCTTGTCTCTCTTGGCCTGGGCCCTGGTAGTAACAGCACCGACGATCTCTGGTCGGCAGGGCTGAGCCGGAGTAACCACATTGTCCCGTAGCAGCTCTGTAAGGTCTCCATCGGGAAACGGCAATGGATCCTCCTCCACAACTTCGACGTGTTGAGTTGAGGCAGGACTCCACTCCGGATCGGGGTCGTCGGGTCGTCTCGCGCCGTCGATATTCCCGATCATCAAATCATACAGCGGCTTCTTCAGGCAAACCGCTTCGACTTCGCCTATGTAGAAAGGGGTGTTGACATGAATCTTCGCAACTGGCGCTCTCACACATTTGCTGTCGGCCATAAGTGTCCATTTTGAATCGCCAGTGAACTGTTCTTTAGCGATTAGGTCTTCTCTGACGATGACTCCACTGCAGCCAGAGTCTCTTAAAACAGTCACTTCATGATTTCCGACGCGTCCCTTTGAAACAGGCATGTTCTGTACGGTCACAGCTGCGCTGGCGACGACGGGGATGGATTTTCCGTTGGCAAGGAGAAGTTGGCCATCGGTCATGCACTCTTGCACGTCGGCAGGGGTAGCTGTGCGCTTGGTCTCACTCGGAAGAATGACGCTCCCGCCGCACACTTGATGGTCAGATCTACTGTTTTGCCGTTGATTGGAGAACCGCCTCTGCCGGTTGCCCGCCGCTGAATTGTCCGTACTGCTCCGCTGTCCGCTACTTTTGTTTTGAGGACAGTTAGCTGCTCTGTGGTCTGTAGCGTTGCAAGTGAAACAGCCTCTTGAATGCCCTTCCCTGGGAGGAGGCGTGGAGTCTGTCTGTCTCTGGCTCGTCTGGCTCCCTTGGATCTGGTTCCCATGGTTTCCAGTCTTCTGAAAATGTTTCGTCGCGCTGGGTGGCCCCAGGGTTTTCCCATGAGCGATAAGATATCTTTCAGCAGCCTCAGTCACATCTTTAAGCGTCTGCAGCTTTTGTTCTTCTAAGTGGGTCGCTAGGTCCTTGTGACAGGCATTGAGAAATTGTTCCTTCACGATCAGGTCATGGAGACTGTCGTAAGACTTCGTTTCGCCTGATAACTCCACCCACTTGTGTAGATATGACGACAGGCGCTCCACAAACTGCTTTGGCGTCTCGCCTGACTTAGGCCGGCATTCACGGAAGCGTTTACGGTAGCCCTTCTCTGTAAAGTTGTAGCACTGCAACAGGGCCTCTTTCAAGACGTCGTAGTTTTTGGCGTCATCGTCCGACAATCTGGTGTAGACGTCGAGTGCTTCTCCCGTCAGAAGTGCACTTAGTCGAATCGCCCAGTCTTGAGGTTGCCAGTTGGAGCTTTTGGCAAACCTTTCAAATCTCGCCAGATAACAGTCAATCTGGTCCTTCCCGTCGACGAAAGCTGGCAATCTTGGAGCCGTATGGTCGTTGGTGACTTGTGGCGCATGCTGATTGTTCTGGATACGCGCCAACTCTAGCTGGTATTGACGCTCAGCCTCTAATTGTCTCTCGTCCATCTCTCTTTCTTCTCGGCGACGCTGCGCTTCGAACTCTCTTTCTTCTCGACGTCGTTGCTCTTCTTTTTCTTGACGCCGCTCTTCTAGTTCTCTTTCTTCACGGCGACGCTGCTCTTCTAGTTCTCTTTCTTCACGGCGACGCTGCTCTTCTAGTTCTCGTTCTTGTATTCTCTCCTGGGACTTGACGTACTCCGTCAACTGTTTCCCTTTTAGATTCAGTTGAATCCCTTTCTGCCAGAAGTCAGCCATCTTGATGCTTCTGGAAAGTTCTGGAAAGTTCTTTTCTGGAAAGTTCTTTTCTGGAAAGTTCTTTTCTGGAAAGTTCTTTTTCTAGAAAGTTCTTGACTGTGCTGCACCCTTCTAGACTGTTCTAGAACAGCACGCTTTCTGCAGTAGCGCTGATGCTTGTCACTAGTCGCCTTCGCTGACGCAGGCCCCGCTGTCCTCGTCGTATGCGACGCTGCACCACGCTGGTGTTGATGTATACGCTCCTGTGCTGAAGTAGACGCGACGTCCACTCGACGCTCGCTGTAACACTGGCGATGTAGCTCCGAGACTGTCCCTCGACGTAGTCTTACGGTAGCCACGTAGTCCCGCTCTGTTGTTCGCTCACGAAGCAACTCTTCGGCGACTACACGCCCTTGCAGTCAACCCGAACCTATCGGTGATGTAGTCCCAGTATGTTGGCCCCTCTCGACGCAACTCGTTGGCGGCTACCCTCGATGACTGCCTCTCGTAACGTTGACTCGCTTGTTGTCGCAGTTGAACCCTTGGCTATGGCGTGAATCGCGGCTTGACCCCCAAAATGTTACACTCTGTTTGATGATGGTGTTTTCTATCAGTATCTGATTCAGCCCCGATGCTTGAATTCCTGATAGTTGTGTAACTCAGATTCGTTTATTCACACAGCCCGTCCAAACAGCATACAATTCACAAAGTCGACGTATGAAGTTTTCCACTTTTATTCAGCACACATCAACAACTGCATACAATTCTCAATTCAACTCAACAACTTTCACAGCAACTTTCCAAATCACTATCAACAACTTTACTCTCTCAACACCGACTCGGCACACGATTAAATAACCTCTCTCTTTTCCGGAAAGATTTCGTACATGGTAGAAAATGACGTACTGCCACCAATCGAATAAAAGATCGTCATCACTGACTTACGTCAATACATATTTTTATATCTTCCAGAACGACCTCTTGCTTCGACATGTATCGGGAAGTTTCTATCAAGAGTAAACACGCATATCCAGAAGGTTCTCAAATAATATCGACTAACGCAAATTATCAACGTTATACAAAGCCTCTCCTAACAACAATGCAAACTCAAATCAAAGGTAAATAAACTCCATTATTGAATACTTTGCAAATCGAAACGATTAGATCTATCGTACACGCTTCAGCCATATTATCATTCGCGTTTCAACGTAACACCGTGTAGGGCTTGAAAGTAAAAGTGCTATTATTTTGCTTGTTTATTTATTTTTTGGGTTATTTTTATGTATTTATTTATTTACGTTTTTTAAAAAAAATTGTACTTATTTGTATGCTTATGTTTTCTCTATTTGCTCTTGAAGATGAGAGTATAAACCAAGGTTTATTCCATCGCACGAACGAGAAAGATCCTGACACTCATGTCCTGGGTAGGTGAGTGTGGGATACCTAAACACGCCCAGCAAGTATTAGGCCCTCGCTGTATAAAGCTGGCCTGTGCCGCAGGGTGAGGTAACCAAGTCTCCCCTTCTTTGCCATGACCTAATACTTCAATTAGGCCCTCGCTGTATAAAGCTTGCCTGTGCCGCAGGGTGAGGTAACCAAGTCTCCCCTTCTTTGCCATGACCTAATACTTCAATTAGGCCCTCGCTGTATAAAGCTTGCCTGTGCCGCAGGGTGAGGTAACCAAGTCTCCCCTTCTTTGCCATGACCTAATACTTCAATTAGGCCCTCGCTGTATAAAGCTTGCCTGTGCCGCAGGGTGAGGTAACCAAGTCTCCCATTCTTTGCCATGACCTAATACTTCAAGAAAACCTGCAGTGTGTTCCTTTAGGAACTCCGTTGGGCTGGTAGCGGCACTATAGAAGAAAGACTACTTTGCCTACATTGCAGTGTTTATTTGTGACAGGCTGTATCAGGGCTGGGCGTTGACCGTCATTTGCTGGGGTTGAAGCTTGCGGCATTGGAGGCAGGGCTCAACATTCCTGACATTTTCATGGACACTGCCTTCATTGCCAGCACCTACTTCCGTCTGTCCACTAGCCAGGTATACACATTGGTATCGTTCATTTCATGTGTCATCATCATCATTGTCCTTATCATCATCATTGTGCTTATCATTGTCATCATCATCATTGTCTTTATCATCATTGTCATCATCATTGTCATCAACATCATTATCATTGTCATCAGAATCATTGTCCTTACTATCATTGTCATCATCATGAATGAATGAATGAATGAAATGTAAATTTATACGCCTAACCTTTTACAAGCCCTAGGCGTTTACAATGGCAAACATTAATACGTTTAGACATACAATACAATCTGACCAAACAAAGCAGTTGTGTAATATGAAGAGGAAAGTTTATTGAGGAAGATGGAAGAGATGAGTTTTTAAAGAGGTTTTGAATGACAGCATAGAAGTGGAGTGGCGGAGTGAATGAGGGAGTTTATTCCAGATAGATATGGGACCTGGTAGGAAAAGGTGCGCTGGCCATAGGTTTTGGTGCGTACGGTTGGGATTTTAAAAAGATGGGTATCTGCAGAAGATCTAAGAGAGTGATTGGGGGAATAGGTTTTGAGAAGGTCGGAAAGATAGCTGGGAGAAGTCAGGTCAAAATTTCTGAAGCAGAGTGTAGAAATTTTGTGCTGGATTCTGTGCTGTACTGGCAGCCAGTGCAGGGTTTGAAGAAGAGGAGTGGTGTGGTTGTATTTCCTATCCTATCCTGTCCCATAACCCGAAGGTCGTAGGGGCACCACAGATGATCGCTTAACCAGCATACTCCATCTTTCTCTGTCCTCAGCAGCCCTCATGGCTTCGCTCAGTGTCAAACCAGTCCATTCTCGAATGTTGTCCTCCCACCTCTTTTTCGGTCTCCCCCTTCTTCTACCTCCTTGCACTGTGCCTTGCAGAATGGTCTTTGCAAGGCCTGATGATCTGGTGACGTGGCCATACCATCGGAGTTTCCGTTTCTTCACCACTGTGAGCAGGTCATCGTGTTGTCCAATGGCTTGTGTGATGGTCTGTCGGACTTCAACGTTGGTGATGTGTTGGGTATAGGAAATGCACAGAAGTCTTCTGTAGCACCTCATCTCCATGCTTTGTATTCTTCGTTGGAGATCTGCTGTGAGGGTCCATGCTTCGCAAGCATATAGGAAGATGGAGATGACCAGAGAGCGCAGCATTCTTACTTTTGAATGTAGACTGATGGTTCTGTCTTTCCAAATGGGCTTCAACCTTGTCAGGGCAGCAGTTGTTTGTGCGATCCTGGAGAGGACTTCCTGTCGAGACCCATTGTCTGACACAATGGCTCCTAAATATTTGAAGCTGTGCACTGTGTTGAGGGATTGGCCTTGTACTTTGATGTCCGTGTTGATGCCATTGGTGTTGTTGGTCATCATTTTGGTCTTCTCCGCACTTATTTCCATTCCATAAGCTCTGGAAGTGGTGTCAAGCCTCTGTACAAGCTGTTCAAGTTCTTGTTCCTCTCCAGCCAATCCATCAATATCATCCGCAAAACGAAGATTGGAGATTGCTCTGCCCCCTATACTGACTGTGCCTTCGTGATCTGCAAGAGCATCTGACATGATGCGCTCTAGGAAGATGTTGAAGAGTGTTGGAGAGAGTAGGCATCCTTGACGCACACCGATTGTTGTTCTGAACCAGTTCCCGATGACGCTGTTATGGAGGACTGCACTGGTAGCCTTGTCATACAGGCTTTTGATGACTTCTATAATTTTAGGGCTGATGTTGTACACTTTCATGGTTGCCCATAGAGCTGCATGCCAGACTCGGTCAAATGCCTTCTTGAAGTCTATGAACACATGATATAGATGTTGTTGGTGCTGTAGGTATTTCTCACAGATTATTCTGAGGTTGAAAATCTGTTCAGTGGTACTTCGCCCTGCCATGAATCCTGCTTGTTCTTCAGCTATGATTTGTTCAGCTTGTGGTTTCAACCTGTTGAGTATTATTTTCAGGAGGACCTTGCTGGGATGGCTGATGAGGCTGATGGTGCGGTAATTTTCACACTCCTGAAGGTTACCTTTTTTGGGAAGAGTGATGACAAGCGACTGGGTCCATGGTGTAGGCCATTCCCCACTCTGCCAGATCTTGTTGCAGATAATGGTGAGAGCATCAGTCATCGCTTCTCCTCCTGCTTGTAGCAGTTCCGCTGGTATGTTGTCCACTCCCGCTGACTTCCCTTTCTTCAGCGATTGCACTGCTGCCTCAACTTCTTCCCGGAGAATTGGGAGGATTTCTTCTTCTTCTCTGCTCTCGGGACATGCTAGAACTGATGGGTCTCCATTTGGTGTATGGTTGTAAAGGTCAGAGCAGTACTCTGTCCATCTGTCCAAGACTTCTTGTTCTTCTGTAAGGCAAATGCCAGACTTGCTTTGGATAGTGGAGACTTTGGGCTGTTTAACACTTGTCAGCCGCTTCACAGTCTGGTAGGCCTTCTTGCTGTTGTTCTTGTTCAGATTGTTCTCTATTTCCTGGCATTGATCTTCTATCCAGTTCTCCTTTGCTGTGCGCATGCCTTTTCGGATGTCATTGTTGATTTTTCGGTAGACATCAGCTCCCTGTGAGGTGTTCTTTTTCTTTTTTAACTCTCTTCGTTTATCACACAGATCCAAAAGTTCAGGTGTGATCCACGGCTTCTTCTTTGGTCGGTGCTTGCCAAGGATCTCAGTGGCGGCATCTGTTACAGCTGAGTTGAAGGTATTGGTCATGGTGTTGACATCTACTTCGCCTGCCCCCAAAATAAGCAGTGGTGCAAATTTCCCTCCAATTGTGGCCTGCAATATTTTTGCCACCTCCGGGTCTTGCAGTTTGTCCAGGTCGAACTTCAGCCTAGTGCACTTTGCTGTATTTACTCTCTTCAAATGGAGCCGGAAAGACATCATCACGAGATCGTGGTCACTTCCAATGTCTGCTCCTGGAAAAGTGCGTGTCCTGCCAATGTTGATGCTTGATCTGAAGCGTTTCTTGACCATGATGTAGTCGATCTGGTTGTGATGTTCCCCGCCGGGACTGTGCCATGTCCATTGTCTGGATTTTTTGTGGAGACCAAGCGTGTTTGCCAATACCAGATTGTTGTATCTGGCAAACTCCAATAGCCTCAGACCCCTGTCATTTGTCTCGTTGTTGCAGTGGGGTCCGCATGTGTCTCCCCAGTTGTGGTGCGCATCTTGGCCAACCTTGGCATTCCAGTCGCCTTGCACTATGACTATGTCCTTCTTCGGCACTTGGTCAAGGACCGCCTGTATATTTTCATAAAAATCCTCCACTTCGCTGTCTTCATAGTCTGATGTTGGGGCATAGGCCTGGATGATGGTAATGTTGAAAGGGGTTGCTCTCAGACGGATGGTAATGAGTCTACTGGAGACTGGGCGGCAACCCATGACAGTGGCTAGAATGTTCTTGTGGACCAAGAATCCAACGCCGTGTTCGTGCCTGTCATCTCTACCGCTGAAATAGAGCTTGTGGCCTTTGTCAGTCGTTGTTTCACCTAGGCCTTTCCAGCGCAGTTCGCTGATACCTAGAACGTTCCATCGATAGTGGTCCAGCTCGTGGGCCAGTTCTTCTAATTTTCCTTCCGCAGTTAGGGTCCTGACATTCCAGGTTCCTATGACGATGTTGTTTCTCGTGCGGATCTTGCTAATTTGTCCATCAGTAGCATACTTTTCACCTCCGTCCTGGTGGCCAACGGAAGGCGCGGTCCTTGTGTAGCCGGGCGACGACCGATCCGGCATGGAATTAGTGGATAGCCTCATCATGTGTTGTGTCTTGGGCAAAAAAAGACCTGGCAGGGCCCAATCCTCTCCAGGCTGTTGGCCACAGCCGAAATCCACGAATACAGGTTGTATTTAGAGGAGCGAAAAATGAGGCGGGCAGCATGATTCTGAACACGCTGAAGCCTATCGATGATATAGTTGGGAGAGCCATCATCATTGTCAACATTAATCAAGATTCAATCAAGAATGTTGATAATTATCATTGTCATTATAATCATTGTCATCATCATACTTTGTCTACCTGGCAGGTAGGAAGTTATCATCATTTGCATTATCATTGCCATCATCATCAGTCCATAAGTTGTTGTAATAAACCCTATTTCTGTGTTGGCCTTTTAGGTGGGAGCCAAGCATGACGCAGTGATGTGCTTTGGCCCAGTGGTTCCTGACGGGTTTGGGATCTGCTACAACCCCCAGAACTCCCGTCTCAACTTCTCCGTCTCTGCTTTCCACACCTGCTCGGAGACGGACTCGGAGGCGTTCGTCAACGTTCTGAGGCAGAGTCTAAAAGACATGCATAAACTGTTGTGCAGCACGGTCCAGCAGTCCAGACTGTGATGTCCACACTTGTCTAATAGTACCATTAGTTTTGAGATACAAGCTACACATACAAATTGTCAGGATAGTAGGATATATTGTTTGTAATGTTATAAATCCACCTACAGGAAATGTAGATTTGCTATTTATCTTTTCCCTTCCTGTTGTTGCTTCATGAAGTGTTATCTTCCAAAGTTTTGAAGCACAGTTGGTAAGGATAAGCTTCGGTCAGTCCCACCCAGTAAGTTAGCAAGTCATTGTTTATAGGGTCCAGTGTACTGCAAACAGCCCAATCAGGACCACCACCCAGTAAGTTAGTAAGTCATTGTTTATAGGGTCCAGTGTACTGCAAACAGCCCAATCAGGACCACCACCCAGTAAGTTAGTAAGTCATTGTTTATAGGGTCCAGTGTACTGCAAACAGCCCAATCAGGACCACCACCCAGTAAGTTAGTAAGTCATTGTTTATAGGGTCCAGTGTACTGCAAACAGCCCAATCAGGACCACCACCCAGCAAGCCAAAACTGTCGTAACATTGGTCCTGCTACATTAGCATAGTTGTATTCACTTTTATCTTTCTACATGCTGCTGCTACTTCTTCTTCTCTCCCCACCCCCCCCCTTCCTTCCTTCTTCTTCTGCCTGATGTACTATAGATCAACACGCTGATCGTTACTGGCGTTTCGTTGGAGTTGCTGTCAAACTTAGAAATGCCAAGGTAGTGTCACTCTGGCCACAGCTACTTCATGCCCCTCATGGTCGTAGACTCCACAAAACAAGAACAGAGTCATAATTCGTTATAATTTCCTTAGAAGGTCCATAAGATAAATGACAGGAGGTCTTTTTTTCTTCTTCACATTTTCTACTTCTGCTGCTTCTTCTCCTCCTCCTCTTCTTCTGTGCTATTTAGAATGTAGTTTTAATAGAGATTCAACACTTTATTAACAATTCTGCCAATTAATTTCCATCTTTGCAAAACTCTTGATCTGGCGAGTTGAACTGTGATATTTGGTGGCGATGTGATGTACTCATTTTCTCTCCTTTTGATTTGTTTTGTTGAAATTTTGTAAAAATGTAACTTTAGATGCTTTTATAATTCTCATCCAAAATGGCCTAAAACACCTTTCTTGTGGCTGTTAGTGTTAGCGACAGTCATATTTGCTGTTGTTGTTATAATGATTTGTTATCATTATTGTGAGGGGGTATATTAATAACTTGGCGTGTGTGGGAGAGAGGTCACATTGGCAGCGCGGTCATGATGGAAGCTCAAGCCAGCCTTATTCTGCTTTCCTCTGTGTGCATGTAACTGCTACGACGTTTGCAGTATTTATTTGTAAATTTATTTTATATATATATATTATATATAGTACGTATTTAATTTATTTATTGATCTACTTCTTTATTTATGTATTTATTTGTTTATGTATAGACTCCCTCGCACGGAGCTATCCTTTACTCAACCAGAAACAACAACAAATGTTTATCCATTTTATGTTTTTCTGTCATATTTGTTCAAAATGATTTGTACTTTGTCAGTTATTTTGTATAATTAGTAAAGTATTTTTATTTTATACATTTCTTATTCATTTTGTTTTTCAATTTTTTGTTTGTTTGTTTTTTGTAATTATTGTATATACGTTGATTTATTTGTCAGTATTTTGAGGCAAGTTTGTTCATATTTTGTAATCGTGTATGATAATAAAACCAACAACACCTGGGTAGTAGGCGTTAAAATTTTCGTTTTATTACACTAAAACCTTCATCAGTAAGACCCAAGGACTGTAATCATGCGTAGAGTACAAAGTTTTTTTTGTTTTTTTTTTGCATTTACGCATTTTGGTTAAAAAACAAACAAAAACAACCGACCGTTACAAACGCACCGAGTGACCGACAAGAAAGGATTTTATTATATATTGCAATGGTTTGACAGATATGAATGTAATCGGTGGAAGACAATGAGACGTTAAAAATTTTTTTATTGTGACTGAAATGGCGTGAAATGCAGGTCATTTTGGTTGTGCCCTGTGGATGCAGCTTTTATTAAAAGTACAAATTTAGTTTTGTATTGAATTTACTAGTTGGATTTAGTCGAAGTTTATGTGTGTATAGTCAGATGTGGCAAAATGAAAGTGCAAGTTTGGACGTGTGGGCGGCAAAAAGTTGAGGTGATAGTTTTTATTTGTCATTTGTTTCTGGTTTAAACTGACAGATCTGGTCAAGTTTGGAATCTGATTTCATCTGTTTATTGTGTGGGATAATATGATTGTGTAGAATGTAAAAAAAAAAAAAATGATGTGAATGATTTCATTTTTTTTTAGTTACTGGTTTTAGTGCAAACCTAGTTGGGATCGACTTTGTTTATTGAGGGTACTCAGCGTGCATATTATGAATGCGAGTTGAAATAAAATGGGTGTGAGCAAATTGGATTGTTGTGTGTTTTAGCTTTCAAAACCTGTTTTGAGTTCTGAATGAAATTTCGTCTCGAGTTTATTGAGAACTGGTTGAGTGAAAATGAAAAGAATTGGAAAATAAAAGTAAATGATGTTATTTGGCGTTTTTGACGTTTTGTTTGAAGGCGAATTAACATTAGTGTATGTGGTTATTTGGTGTTGTCTTTGTTCAATTGTTTGGTATGATGATACAATTTTGTTAGGTCAAGTCATTGTTTAGGTTTATTGCTGACAGTTCAGCCTTCGCATTCACTCACTCGTCCTTTGAAGTTGTTCACCTCAGTTTGTCCGTCCCACAGCAGAACATTCACTTCATATGCATATATCGCACCTTTCCAAGCAAGAAGAATAAATTAACTGATGCAATTTTTCACCAAGAATTTCCAGTCCTGCTCGATTATTGCAACACACTGTCAGGAACATACATAGTTTTAGGAGACATTAACTTTCACTTTGACCAACCCCAGCAACCTTCCACCGCAAAAATGATTGAACTTTTAGATCAGTTTAGTCTTTCTCAGTCAGTCACAGAACCCACCCACAGCCGTGGTCACATCATAGATTGGGTTATGCATAGGCCTCAGGATAATGTGGTTAGATCAACTTCAGTCACCCAGGAATTAACATCTGACCATTTCTGTGTCGTGTGCGAACTAAACGTCGCAGCCCCCCCTCCTCCCCCCATGTTCAGGGAGGCTCGCAGCCTGCGTACCATGGATAGGGATGCTTTCAAGCAAGAGCTTACCGCTAAAGTGACCCCAGAACTCTGCCCCACTGTGGATCAGCTGAATAGTACACTTCATGCGGTGCTTGATCGGCACGCCCCCGTGGCCCAGAAAAAGGTCAAGGCAACACGCTCAGCACACTGGTACGAGTCTATCAAGGACGAGCTCTCCGAGGCGAAGAAACACCGACGCAAAGCAGAGAAAAAGTGGCTTAAATCGGGTTTAGAAGTCAGCAAGCAGATTTTCACCGCTGCAAAAAAACGGGTCACTAAAATAGTCCAGACTGCCAAAACCCGGTACTTTAGCGACAGAATTAGCAGCAGCGAAACTTGTAAACAGTTGTTCAACATTTGCAATCAGCTAAGGGGTAAGAGCAATGCAACATCACTCCCATCCACGCATCCACCATGTCAGCTACCAGATGTATTTTGTAATTATTTCACACAGAAAGTGGCTGACATAAGGGACGCTCTTGTCAGCCATGAGATCCCACTCATTAACCCATTCTCACCTTCCCTCACTACCGCAAAAATGGAAGTTTTTCAACCAGTAACAGAGCAAGAAGTCAAGAAAGTCATCTTAAGCTCAAAACCAACATCTTGCTCTCTGGACCCCATTTCTACCCCCATGTTGATAGAGAATCTTGACCCTCTACTCCCGACCATTACCCACATTATCAACGAGAGTCTGTCCTCTGGTGTTGTTCCGTCTGTGCTCAAAACGGCTGTCATCAAACCCCTCCTTAAAAAGCCAAGTTTAGACAAAAATAATCTAAAGAACTATAGACCTGTTTCAAACCTCTCCTTCCTGTCCAAAGTCATAGAAAAAATTGTTCTCAAACAACTGTTTGCCTACCTATATGATAACGCTTTACTTTGCCCCAACCAGTCTGCCTACCGACCCTTCCACAGCACTGAGACAGCCCTCCTAAAGGTAACCAACGATCTGTTGCTGGCCTTAGATAATGGTAACGTCTCCGTTCTCACCTTACTAGACCTCTCAGCCGCTTTTGACACAGTCAACCATCACATTCTCTTTAACACTATTCAACACTACTTTGGAATCTCCGGCTCGGTCCTGGCTTGGTTCCACTCATATCTTTCCGACAGATCACAAGCAGTTACTGTCGATGGCTGTTTCTCCAGCACAGCAGACTTGGTGTGCGGCGTGCCTCAGGGTTCCGTTTTAGGGCCGGTGTTATTCACTCTGTACACCAAGCCATCTGCTTCTCCTGCTTAGAAAGCATGCTGTTGAGAGTCAGTCATTTGCAGACGACACACAACTTTATAAATCCACAGCCCCCTCTCTCATTAATTCCACTGTTCAGACTTTGGAGAACTGCATCACAGACATTAAGTCATGGATGACACGCAACAAGCTTAAGCTTAATGACGATAAAACCGAAGCCCTCCTCATTCACAAGCACAACACCTCCTCCTCACTCCCGCCTCTCCCAACATCGCTTACGGTAGGGACAACAAACATTCAGTTCTCATCCTCAGCAAGAAATCTCGGCTACATTCTCTCCGATGACCTGTCCCTCAACAACCACATCTCCAACATCTGTCGCTCTGCATACACGGCCATACGCCAAATCAGCTCCTTTCGCCACTATCTTACGCTCACTGCCACCTAAACCCTAGTCTGCGCTCTCGTCCTTTCTCGTCTTGACTATTGCAACTCTCTCCTCGCTGGCTCCCCAAAACACATCATTGACAAGCTACAAAAGGTTCAGAACTCAGCAGCTAGACTAGTATTCCGAGCTAAGAAATGCGATCACATCACACCTCTATTACATTCCCTTCACTGGCTTCCTGTGCAAGCACGCATAGAGTACAAACTCTCTGTTCTCTGTCACAACTTCTTCACAGATTCTTGTCCCTCCTACCTTGCTGATCTACTGTCTGTCTACTCCCCTTCACGCACTTTAAGATCTTCTGCTGACACTCGCACACTCAAGGTTCCCGTCACCCGCACTAAGACATACGGCCAACGTGCATTCGCTTACTCCGCACCTAAGCAGTGGAACTCCCTTCCCTCCCATATCCGCAACATACAATCAACACAAGCATTCAAAAAGGCCCTCAAAACCCACCTCTTCAAACTTCACTATTCAGAATGATCTGTATCCCGCTCCCATTCTCTCCTCTTTGTCTCTGTCTGATCCGTAAGTGTATACACGGCTGTACATATTTATACTGTTTTTCCTCCTGGGCCTAACCGGGCATATAAATAGCTGTGAATATGTTTTTGCTATTCTATTTGTCTTTTCTGTCATTTGTGTACATAGTTGTAAATTGTAATTTGTGTACATAAGTGTAAATAATTTGTACCCTTACTGTTCTGTCTTTTGGTTTATTGTAGCGAAAGCGATGTTTCATCGAATGCATGTACTTATATGTAATGACTATGTAAAGCGTGGTGAGTCTGGTCATAGGCTGGAGTATCCGCTATATAAAAATCCGTTATTATTATTATTATTATTGTGCCTGCGTATTATATTTCGCCAAAACGATTCCTGTATTAAGTTGCGTTTGTGGTGCATTTTGAAAGACAGAAAATTTATAAATAAAAGAAAACGGAAACTTTATCAATTGTAATTATGCGAGAGGAAAAAGGAGGGGGGGGGGGGGGGGGGGGGTGAGGAGAGGGGAGAGGGAAGAGAAAAGTTAAAGATGATTGGAGAGAGGATGGAGGAGAGGAAAGATAGAACCTGCTGAACTAATGATACACAATGCCACATAACATTGTACCATCTCTCTCAAACACATTGAAGGATACTGATATCTGAAGCATATTTATACACACAAAAACATACACTTTTGTTTTTGTTAGCAACAATTTTTTATTATGCAACAATTAGTTTCAGGACGTTTAAAGCCATTAAAATTCTCCCCTTAGAACACATCCTCAATGACATCAACCCTACCCACCTTGCTACACTACCTGATGGTTTTCAGAGACAGAGAGAGAGAGAGAGAGAGAGAGAGAGAGAGAGAGAGAGAGAGAGAGAGAGAGAGAGAGAGAGAGAGAGAGCTCAAAGAGAGTGTGTATGAAAGAGAGATAAGATAACATTTTTATTTTGCAAGGGTAAAAGAGTAAGCATTAAGAGAGAGAAAGAAACAACACTATTCCCATCACAAGTAAAAAGATCCAACATTGCACTAATCCAACATAACCATCTACACATATTGTCAAAATAAAAAGTGGAACTTTAAAACATTTTTAAAAAAAAAAATCCTACGTTGGATTGCTACACCTTCACTGTTCCCTTAATCAAACCCACACAACACCAATAATCTAGATAGTTATTACCAAAACACTTTTTAAGCGCCTGCCGTAACTTAAATTAACCGATTGAGTTAACTCCGCATCAGATAAGTTACCCCATAGACCCCAACCTTTCATAAGTACAGTTGAAGACACCATTTTGTTAAAGTATTACTTTACATCATGGCACTACTCACTAGAGCCTTGGCCTGCCTTTGTTTAATGCAGCGTGGTCCAGTCGGATCCACACAGTGCAAGCACACACTGTAGCAAAGACTGACACATCTCCTCTGACAAGACCCAGCAGCTCATTAAGCGGGCCATCCTATTATGGTACACTGGGTGATGGAATAACCGGAAGCCTCCTCTTTCTTGTCCACTGGAGGATAGGTGTGCGATGACAATACAATGTCAAGACGTCATTGTTTCACAGTTGCCACCAGCTGCAGAGATTAGCGGAGAGGTGAACTTTAGCCTGGTCTAGTCTTAGTTAGTTAATTATTCATCGTTTATAGGGTCCAGCGGACTGCAAAGAGCCGAATCAGGACCACAAAACCAGGACCACAACTTGATTGAAAGAAGACTCACCCCTGATCCGTATAAAAGATCTGCCAACAACCCTAGTAGTAACACTGAAGGCACTCCACCCGTCCGTCACTTTACAATAAAGGCATCCCATGCAGGGGGCGCTGACTGAGGCTATACTCTAATTTATCGAACCCCCTTTTACAAAAACAAAATAAAATATAAACATCATTATAAAATATCAACAAAACACATACATATAAAATGCCTACATTGCTAAATAATAATATCATAGAAAGCCCCAGTGATCATTTAGCAGAAAGCATCCAATATCCCCAAGCTGACCCAACAGACCCCATATACAAATGAGGAGTTTTCAAGAGAAAAGGTTGATTGATTGATTGATTTATTGTTGCTTTAGGTCCAGCGGACTCCTCCGAGCCAAATCAGGACCGGACAACCCCCGATCCGCATAAAAGATCTGCTGAAACAACCCTAGTGGGAAAATTGAACGCCCTCCACCGGCCAGTCACTTTACAATAAAGACATCCCACGCGGGGGACGGCTGAGGGTTTACCTCAACTACGCGAACCCCCGGTTACAAAAACAAAATAGAATACAACCATCATTACAAATCATCAACGAAACATATACATATAAAATGCCTATATTGCTAAATACTAACATCATAGGAAGCCCTAGTGACCACCCAGCAGAAAGCGTCCAACACTCCCAAGCTGATCCAACAGACCTCATACACAAACAAGGAGTCTTGTCCAGGAAGAGTTTTCAAGAAAAAAGGTAGGTCATTGATCTAGCGAAGAAGAAGATAGTATAGCAGAGTGGTAGGACAGAGCAGGAATGGGAAAGAGTATATGAGGAAGATAGCAACAGTGGGAATTTAAAGCACTAAATTTCCATAAAGTGGGGATACTATTTATACTGAAACCCCCGGCACTCCAACGGGGGTACTGTTGCCGCAGTGAATCTGTCATGCCTACAAAGGCAAGACAGGTTTTCAACTGGGGCTTTCACTGTTCCCTTTATAGGTTAGAACAATCTACAGTGGCAAGATTGCTCATGACCCCAAGGGGTAAGAGAAAAGGTAGGTGACTGCTCTAGTGAAGAAGATTGTATAGTAAATTGATAGAACAGAGTAGAAATGAGAAAGAGCAAAAGGGAAAGACAGCGACAGTGGGAATTTAAAGCACTACATTTCTAGAAAGTGGGGATACTAATCATACAGAAACCTCCGCACCTCCACGAAGGGCCTAGCCTCAGTGCAGTGGAAGAAGAAGAAGTAGAAGAAGAAGAAGAAGAAGAAGAAGAAGAAGAAGAAGAAGAAGAAATGACAATAGCTTGTGTGTGGGATTGAGAGTAGTCATGTGTGGGAGGTGGAAGGAAGGAGAGAAAACCAACGTCTGTCAAGTTTTCATTTGTAGCCTTGGACGTCCATAAATATATACCAGTGCTGTCCTTTGAAAAGTGTACAACTAACTTTTATTGGGCAAGTTAACATTTCACAATCACAAACATTATTTTGAAGTTCGGCTTATTGAAGAGGGGAGTGGGATAGGGGAATGGGATAGGGGGAGTGGGATATGGGGAGTGGGATAGGGGAATGGGATATGGGGAAGTGGGATAGGGGAGAGGGATAGGGGGTGGGATAGGTAAGTGGGATAGGGGAGAGATAAAGGGTGGATAGGGAAGTGGGATAGGGGAGAGGGATATGGGGGGGTGGGATAGGGAAAGGGGGGTGGGATAGGGGGACAATAACTACATGAGATTGGGGTGTTGGGAGACCAGGAAGGGAGAAGGAGAGTGGGGGGAGGAGGGGAAGAGAGCGAGAGAGCGAGAGAGAGAGAAAGGGGGAAAGAGATATGGACAGAGAGAGAGATGGAGAGAGAGAGAGAGAGAGATAGGGAGAGAGAGAGGGAGAGAGAGATATAGGGAGAGAGAGAGGGGATATGGAGGTGTAAGGAAGACAAGAGACCTGTACATGAACTTTGAACAGTTCTAACACAACCATAACAACCATGCAAAAGGATGACTATCACGATGATGACAACGATGATGATAATGCTGAAAACGATGAAGAAGATGAAATAACAATGAAGATCAGGATGAGGATAATGACAATGACGATAATAATAATAATTTTACTAATGAAGATGAAAGCAACGATGTTGGTTAATGTAGTACCATTCTCCATGGTTTATCCATACTCGGGGCACAGCAATCGAGTATGGACTACAAACTGCATTATATTTTCATCTTTGTTACATTAAACTTACAAACATGAATCATGGACAATTAACACAACCATATATGGATCTCCTAAAACACTTTGTGTGTTTCAATATAAATACAATTGAAATTAAATAAAATATAAAAAAATTCAATTACAAAAAAATATACATAAACCTAAAATTATAAATAAATAAATCAAGTTAAAAAAAATATAGCTAGAAATAAATACTATACAATAAATTAATATAACAGGTGATTGGTACTTGTAAACACTCTGTGGTAATTTAAAAATTATTTTAGCAAAATCAAGACCTGTCAAAATAGCTTCATCAAATTGTCATAATAATATTATTCATAAACTTAATCAATGTTCACAAATGTACATATGAAAAACAAAACTCCAAACAATACAAAACAAATCAAAAGTATAGACATTTTCCTGTTATAGAGACATCTTCCTTGCAATATTTCAATAAATTCCGCAGTGCCCTCCCACGTCATATTTTGTAGGGAGGATTGGCTTCTGCGGCTGACCCGTCAACTTTCATCTTAGATGGGAACCCAGATCCAGGTCGCAACAACAAAAGGACTGCTCTTATATAATAACACACTTACAAGGTCAAGGAGATTCTCAAGGCCCTGACCACTTATGCCCAGCATGCGCCCAGCAGCTTCGCTACTAAACTGACCTCAGGATTCAAACCCCGCCCGCCTAAGAGACTTAGCAAACCCTATCACTGAACACATAAACGCAGACTATTATGCATGTCAAATGCTCAAATGAAACAAAAAGTGGACATTTCATGTTTGTGACGTTTTCCCCTATTAGGACATTTCTATGAAATATTTCTATGAAGGGTTTTCCCTTATTAGATATTTCGATCAATCATAATTAGCTTCTGTCAATCTTATTATGCAAACCCACATAAATTAACATTCATCGTTTTGACCATCCTATAATAAAAGACAATTTAACGCCCGTTTGCTGGCTAATTTAGTATACAAAATATTAAATTATTTTATTTTTATGTTACACGCTAACACACATTAAACGTCTCTGCTGACCATCTTATTACTGAATGGTATCATTATACACATAATACACATAATATAACATTAATCTGCTGACCAACGTATTATGAAAATGTCTGCGTTATAGCACAAATCTGCCATCACTTCTATGTCTTATAACACATTTTAATTAACCATCCAATTATAAAAATCAATATGAATTAGCATTCATTTCTACAGAAGCTATTTAAAAAAAATTAACATCTCATCATAAAAGCACCCTTTAGCATTGAATTCTGGCCAACTTGTTACCCAAATATTCCACCTCATGATGGACATTACTGACACATCTTATTATATAAATACACAATAAAAGTTATTGTCTAATTGTACAAATACCCAAAGAATCCAAACAAGGACTTGACATTTGACTATAATATTACAATGTCACACTGGTCCATAGTGCAGTACATACAATATTCAGCCAATGCTGAGGACACATCAAATTTGTTGTGCGTAAACCAGCAAACAGGAGAAAAATCACACACAGAACATTGAATTGGTTTAATAGTCATCAATATATTATTATGGTATACTGCACCTTCCACGTCTAAGGGCTGCTCAAGGCAATGACCAGTATTGACCCTGGCACACACACTCACACACATACAAACAAATCCACAAACCCATTTTTAGCCCAAAATCAGGATTCAAACCCACTACCGCACACTCGCTGCACAATGTTTTAGTTTGCGCCCTGTGTTACTGAGGCAGCCTGACGTAAGAAAGATATCTATACATAATAGCAATAAACAACGCTCTAAGGAAACTTTTGCTCATTCACTCGGCGCACAAAGCCCAGTTTTCTGTGGAACACTTTCAGCTGACTAAACTCCAGACCCAGCCTTGCAGGTCAGGCAACTCCAACCTAGTGTTTCACAGGATCACACATACTTCTGGTCTCACTGTGTAGTTGACCTAGTATTGGGTATGGTTTCCTCCATAGCTCAATGGAATATGAAGCCCAATAGTTACGGCTTTGTGATTTGACCCGTTACATTTTTAGGGGCGCTGAAAAGCACTCACATGGGCAAAGTCAAAATCCTCACATGACAATCCCATTTCAGCTGGCTAGCTCTGGATGCATAGTATGTCAAAGTATGTGTGTGTGTGTTATGTTTGAGATGCACACGATAGATCCGATCATTTGTTTTGCAAAGCATGCAATAACAGAGTGTATTTACCTTTGATTTGATTTTGCCTTGTTGCTAGAAGCAGCTTTGTATAATGTTTATAATTTTTGTTGGTCGATATTGTTGAGAATTTTCTAGAATTACTTGTTTACTATCGACCCAAGTTTCTAGATAAATCTAGTAATAGCTAAGCAATTCTACTATCCTAAATAAGGTTAT
Organism: Oncomelania hupensis; assembly: GCA_036898135.1. Classification (NCBI taxonomy): domain Eukaryota; kingdom Metazoa; phylum Mollusca; class Gastropoda; order Littorinimorpha; family Pomatiopsidae; genus Oncomelania; species Oncomelania hupensis. The sequence goes on along the minus strand of CM072527.1, from coordinate 25,610,254 downwards.
ATGACACAAAACAGTGCACAGTACCGGTGATGAGTTTTATTTTGATTTAGTGTTATTGGGTCATGCTGGAATGTTCGAACTTTTTATCGATTGCAGAGAGACTATATAAGAAACGCGGTCTACTCAAGTAAGAGTGATTTTAGAGTGATTTATGATGATTTTCGATGATGATCTTTGAAGAGATTTTCGGAAAGTGATCTTGTATGCAGTTGATGTATGCTGAATAAAGTTGGAAAACTTTATACGACGCCTCCTGCCTTGTTGCTGAGTAAACAGGCTACGTGGAAAAAACGAATTTGAGTTACATTTATCAAGATCCAAGCATCGGGGCTGAATCAACTATTCATAAATAGCAAGCGTGTAACAGTGTGTGTGTGACTGTTAATGTCTGTGTGTGAATTTAACCATACATGGGTGTGTAGGGGAGTGTGTATGTGTAGAGAAGTGTGTGTGTAGGGGAGTGTGTATGTGTAGAGAAGTGTGTGTGTGTAGGGGAGTTATGTGTAGAGAAGTGTGTGTGTGTAGGGGAGTGTGTATGTGTAGAGAAGTGTATGTGTAGGGGAGTGTGTGTGTGTAGAGAAGTGTGTGTAAGGGAGTGTGTATGTGTAGAGAAGTGTGTGTAGGGGAGTGTGTATGTGTAGAGAAGTGTGTGTAGGGGAGTGTGTATGTGCGGAGGGAGAGCAGCTGTGCAATATGTCTGTGTGTATGTGTGTCAATACAGGGATATTGAAACTACTGTTCACTAAATGCAAATACCTTTTTTTTCCCCACAGACTACCCAAAACTTTTAGCTGATGTGTTCGAAATGTCACCCATTATGTACAAATGTCGCTCTGTAAGCTGCCGGGCTTGCGTCTAGGTAAATAGATATGAATGTATATTTTGAAATAAATATCAAATCTCACAAACACATCAAGGAAACCAAGCATCATCGTCAAAATGAAAATCAATTTAAAAAATGTATCGCTGGCAAGTAAAATGTACTGAATTTGTGATTGTCAGTCTCCAGTGTAAAAAAACATTCACTGCGTTGGTTACAATTGTTAAAATAATAAAAGGATTCACACAAAAAATTAAAAACAAAAACAAAAAAAAGAAACACTCCCCCTCCAAAGATACTGTGACAAAATAAGAACACTCAAGTAAGCTGACCAGCATTGAACCCGCTTGTTCATATCTAGCATCAAAATATGGGAGACAAAAAACAAAGAGAGAAAGAAAGAAGTGGGGTGGAGGAGAGAGGGGGGGGGGAAGTGGGCGGAAGTGGGGGAGGTGGGAGGGAGAAGGGAAAGAGAGGTTAAAGAAGGAGGGGAAGCCAGGGGAAGTAACTGAATTGGACAAGTGAGAGATAGAGGAATGGTGAGACAAGCCAGCTGACGGGGAACGGGAAGATACAAAGAATTTTTTTTTAAAACCCTGATCTAAACTGACCCTCATTGATGTACAACAACAATACAATAATAATAATAATAATAATAACAATAATAATAATAATAATAATGGTATAATTTTAAAATAAGCATCCACATTAAACACAAAAGATATCTTGTAAAAATCTCATCTTATATAATAAAACAGTATTGACGGATAACGTCTCTGTTACACACTTCTGATTATATATCTATATCTAATCTATATATATAATTTTTTAATTGACTTTTACGTTTTTGTGTGCATGGCACACTCAAATCTAAACACACACTCAACAAGAATTGGCACCCTTTTTTCCTTTCCTTAGGAAAAAAACCCCAGTGCACAGACATAATACATGGACTGGTTAAAACGCTTTGCTGCGCATATATGAAATGAAAAAAAAATCTGTAATGTTATTTTAGAAGGAGTGAGTACATAGACGTACATTGCTGCATACATGGGAGTTTAAAAAATCAAACAACAGATAATAAAAGTGCCAATAAAATTAGAACTTGTAGGGGGTCGGGTGTCAGGGGTGATTGGCAAGTATGGGTGCCAAAAACATAAACTCTATTATAATATTAAATGTATAGTTATGGTTGCCACACAACGCTTACTGAGCTGCTGAAGATGCAGAGCCAGATCAGTACAACTGTAAAACAGCCTTCGCTTGTGGTTGATTTATGATCCCAAATCAACAATCACTCCATCTTCAGGCTTTTTTTCTCAACCATTCACTCACTTTCTCAATCACTCACTCATTCACCCATTCATTGCTAGAGGGTGAAGATGATGTTTCCCCCAGTTATTTTTTTTTAATTTATTTATTTTTTTATTTTTTTTGGGGGGGAGGGGGGAAACATTAGAACCTCTTTTTTTTTTTGTCCAGCTCCGTGAGGGCAGATCCCAACTCATTTCCATTCACTGCTTTTACCTTCCCTGGTTCTCAGTTACCTATTCACAGCTGGGTAGAAGCGAGTGACTCAAAAGAAGTGGAATATAGCCAACATTTTGCAAAGAGTGTGACCTGCGATTCAGTATGTATGAGGCAAACAAAGGTCAGGTCTGAGCTACAGGGCAGGGATTGTTGCTCAACATTTATTCTCTCCAGCATGTCTGATGGTACTGGGGCCCCCTCCATCCAAGAACTAACCAGGATTGACGTTGCTCAAGATGTTCAAACAGGAATGTCACCCACACTTGTCTTAACACATTCACTCACACACACATATCCACACTTGTCTTAACACATTCACTCACACACACATATTGCAAACTTGCCAGTAAAAGGACCTTGATCACTAAACAACAACCGCATAGATGCAATGACAGTAGGCACAACATTCAAAGCGCATCACAAAGAAACAAAGGGGTATCCTGGTCTCCAAAGTTTTTTGTTTCTACTTCAACCTGCTCATCTTCTACCTTCACCCATCGTTTAAACTTACGACCCAAGTTTTCAGTTCCGTTATTGCATTTTTCCCCTCTCCTGTCCGATCCGTACAAATGAGCAATTCATGTGCACACCAAATTTCCCGCAAACCCTCACTCCTAAAACCAACTAACAACTGCCATAATGCATGTCTATACTATAACAAACAAACGCACACTCACAAACATTCACTCTAAACCACTCACGCAGCACACCCATTGAAAAAGGTTTCAGGTTTTTCTCCCACAGACAATGAATGAAAAAACACACAAATGTTCACACTCATATTAACAATTATCAACTAAAACAGGCAGACAACCCGCCTCCCCCCAAAAAAAACCACAACACACACACACACACACACAAAATCACAGCAACAAAAGAAAAGGGTTAAAAATATAAAATATGAACACTGTTGCCCATAGCAATGGATGCTATGATGCCCGTTTTGCTGCTAGCAATTGTTGCCACGATGCTTATCTTTGTTAGCAATGGTTGCTATGATGCCAATGCAACATCTGGTGTTGGCCACAAAATGCTATGAGGCTTCTCTCGTATTGCTATGATGTCTAGATGGGGGTGTGAGGGTTGGCGCTAGCAACGGTTGCTATGACGATGTCGGGTATCACCCTTGGTCGATGCCCAACGTCATTGAGACTTTCTAGAAGTCACCTTTCTCTGACGATTCCTGCAAAACAAAATTAATGTCAACATTATTTAAAATAAAAATCCAGCGCGAGACGGACAATAACAAATTTCTTCTCTCAACATTCAGACATATCAGGCAACACTTTGATTTAGTGAGGAATCAGAACTAGCAAAACCTCGGTCGGTCTGTCGGTCCGTGGGCCTGCATCTGCCGCATATCATATCTCAAAAACGACTGAAAAGATTTTGCTGAAACTTAACAGGAACATTAGGTTCAGTGGTCAGCTTCTCATGCTATCACATTAGCTCTTTCCCAGGGGTCACGGTCACTGGTGTCAATTCCCTGCTTAACATACTTTGCACTAATAGGAAAAGAACAAGACGATGGACAACTGTGTTAAGAGCTACACATTTTTGATTTATTAAAATATGTTCCCAGTACTACCAAGGACTGATAAATACAGACATTTGCTTGTAAACCTTTATGCTGTGATGATGAAAAACTAATACAGTGGAACATCCGGTATACTACCATCCAAAATCTGAGAAAAAACGGTCTTATAATAGAGGTGGTCTTATACCGGAAACAAGAGGTAGGGGGAAGGGAGGGTCAGGCTCGGAGGGGTATGTAGTCATAATTTTCACACTCACCAGCATGTATTCTCTGACAAAGAAAACTGTAAAACATGTTTCATTTTTAGCTTTGTCTTTTATTCACAACTTCAAAAATAGAAAACAGTCGTGTCTTCAAACATTTTGAACAGGGAAAAACTTTCTCTCTGCCAAACTCAAAACTTTCCTCTTGCGCGACGCCATTTTGACAAGCCAGTGTAGGCGAGTAATGTCCCTTACTTGTGAACCGGAAATAGCAGACAACAGCAGGCGTACACTAACATGAGAAAAAAAAACTGAAGGTACAAGACAATAAATTAACTGATATCTCTTTTAAATTGCCTAAGACGGTCGTATAAAGGGCTTAAGACACGGTCGCTGGTCGCATAAACGATGTTGTCGCATACCAGAGGTAATTTATTATTGGAAGTGAATCCGTCAGAAATTTTCAGGTCACATAACGGAGGGAGTTGTATACCAGAGAGACGGATACCGGAGGTTCCACTGTAATACATATTTTACAATAAATGTTTAAAACGGTACTTCATGAGTTTGGTATAAGGTACTAAGGTACTTCAACTCTTGGCCAATATAATATTAATATAATATCTAATTTATAAATCATAACATAATTATAATAAAAACAATATAATATAAATACAATATAAATATAATACAAATAATATTTAATTAGTTATTCATTGCTTAAAGAGTCCAGCGGACTGCAAAGAGCTGAATCAGGACCACAAAATCAGGACCAGAACTTGGTCGAAAGAGGACTCACACCTGATCCGAACAAAAGATCTGCTGAAACAACCCTAGTGGTAACACTGAAGGCACTCCACCAGCCGGTCACTTAACAATAAAGGCATCCCACGCGGGGGACGCTGAGGCTATACTCTAATTTATCACACTCCCGTTTACAAACACAAAATAAAAATATACACATCATTATAAAATATCAACAAAACACATACATAGACCATGCCTACACTGCTAAATAATAATATCACAGGAACTTCCAGTGATCATTTGAAAGAAAGCGTCCAATATTCCCAAGATGACCCAACAGACTTCATACACAAATGAGGAATTTTGGAAGAGTTTTCAATAAAAAAGGTAGGTGAATGGTCTATCAAAGAAGAAGATAGTATAGTAAATTGATAGAACAGAGAAGGAATGAGAAAGAACAAGGGAGAAAGATAGCGACAGTGGGAATTTAAAGCACTAAAATTTCCAGAAAGTGGGCATACTATTTATATAGAAACCCACGGCACCCCCATGGGAATGGAAAAAGAGGGGGGAGGGAAATATAATATAATATAATATAATATAACATAATATAATATAATATAATATAATATAATATAATATAATATAATATAATATAATATAATATAATATAATATAATATAATATAATATAATATAATATAATATAAATTTCAACCTCAGAATACTCTGCGAGAAACATCTACAGCACCAACAACATCTATATCATGTGTTTGTAGACTTCAAGAAAGCGTTTGACTGAATCTGGCATGAAGCCCTGTTGGCAACCATGAGAGTGTACAACATCAGCTTTAAAATTATTGAAGTCATCAAAAGCCTGTATGACAATGATACCAGTGCAGTCCTCCACAACAGCGCCATCTGGAACTGATTCAGAACAACAATCGGCTTGTGTCAAGGGTGCTTTTTCTCTCCAAAATCTTTCTAGAGCGCATCATGTCCGATGCCCTTGCATATCACGAAGGCACAGTCAGCATTGTGGGGGTAGAGCAATCTTCAACCTCCCTTTTGTGGATGACATTGATGGACTGGCTGAAGAGGAGGAACAAGAACTTGAATAGCTGGTACAGAGGCTTGACACTACCTCCAGAGCCTATGGAATGGAAATAAGTGCAGAGAAGACCAAAATGATGACCAACAACACCAATGGCATCAACACGGACATCGAAGTCCAGGCCAATTCATCAACACGGTGCACACCTTAAAATATTTTGGAGCAATTGTATCACACAATAATGGGTCCAGACAGGAAGTCCTCTCCAGGATCGCACAAACAACTGCTGCCCTGACAAGGATGAAGCCCAATTGGAAAGGCAGGGCCATGTGCCTACACTTCAAAGTAAGGTTGCTGTGCTTCCTTGTCATCTCCATCTTCCTATACTCTTGCGAAACATGGACCCTCACAGCAGATCTACAATGAAGAATACAAACCATGGAGATGAGGTGCTACAGAAGACTTCTGGGCATTTCCTATACCCAGCACATTACCAAAGGCAAAGTCTGAAAGACTATCATACAAGCCATTGGACAACATGATGACATGCTCACAGTCCTGAAGAAACAGAAACTCTGATGGTATGGCCAAATCACAAGAGCACCAGACCTTGTAAAGACCATCCTGCAAGGCATGGTACAAGGAGGCAGAAGAAGAGGGAGACAGAAAAAGAGTTGGGAAGACAAAATTAGAGAATGTACTGGCTTGACACTGAGTGAAGCCATGAGGGTTGCTGAGGACACAGAAAGATGGAGTACGCTGGTTAAATGATCATCTGTGATACCGTAATGACTTTCGAGTTGCGGGATAGGACAGGATAGGATAATATAATATAGTATTAATATAATATTGAAACCTTAATAAAATACTTGTGTTTTCAACTACTTTTTCCTTTTGTAATGAACACCTGAAATTTACAGTGACACCCCATTCTCCCCGCCCCACTCCTCCATCCCCTACTAAAATGTAAAGGGAAGTGCGCAGTGACTCCCAAGAACGGAGAGCGACCCCTTGCATATTCATAATTAATTATTGCTGAGTAACGGAATAAATTAAAGCTACAAACAGCGACTGACCTGGCTTCTGCTCGCGAACACGTGTACTCGAACCACAGAACGTGAGGAATCAATGTTGAATCTCGCAACATCAGAAATTCTCCTATAGGGCTGGGATTGGACAGAAAGAAAGACATGAATTAATAAGGCAGACAGACAAGGAGGGAGAGAGATCCAAAGAAAACTGACCAGGTTGCTAGTGCATAGGAACACTGAGATACCGCTAATTAACACACGGCCTACTGTGTTATCAAATACCCTCCCCACAAAATCCCATTTCTTCCCACGCACTCACTCAAAGAAATAGTGGGTGTTCTCAATATATGATACAGAAAATAATGGATGCACAGGGGTGAGATTTAACCCAGGAGACTAACTAGCCCGCCGGGCTAGATAGTAAGTAAAGTGAGGTAGCCCGCATGGTTTTTAGGCAGCCCGACAATCGTTCACTTCAATACTGCTGCATGAGCTAGAGTCTGTTGATCACGTTGAGGGTTCTTGCCTCTCAGGATGATCGGGTGAGTCTTGTAGCTACGGGGTTCGGACGTGGTGAGGTAGATTCTAGAAATAAAGTTCCACATTTTCGGATCAACCACCGTCACCTTGACAATACACGTAATTTGTAGCGAGTATCTTTTTCACAAACAAAGCAGACAGCGCGCTTGGCGCGAAAGAGAAGTAGGCAAAGGGAAATAACGCTCGCGTATGCTTCAGACTCGTAGCAGTAGCAGACGAACAGTGACCTAAAAACGCTTCGGACCGAGCTTCTAAAAGTCTGCAAGTAGTATCTTTTTTTTTTAGGTCGCCAGGCGGGCTGGCTCAATTATAAAGTGAGGTCGCCCGAGCCGGTTTTAAGTCGCCTCGGGCGACCGGGCGACCGCTAAATCTCACTCCTGATGCATTTGTGGTGTGCCTATGTAGAGAAATTATGCCACGTCTTGAGGGCAGTGTTGGTTGGTATGCAACATGATAGCAGAGTTAAGACCATTTGGAGCACTCAGCGTCGGTGTGCCAATAGGTCTGTTGTTGTTCTGTGGTTCTGTTAGCCCCTTGCTCGCATCGTCTTCTTGTTCTCGTTAAACTTGAAAGGGTATGCAAGAAGGGTGTAAATGCGTGCGAGCGCTTAAAACAAACTGTCCATCTGAATTTGCGTTGTATAATAAAAAAAAGTATCATTAGCATTAGTCCTTGTTTCATGTATGGGTTGCAAGTTTGTAAAGGTTGTTTTGTAGGACTAAATAATTGTGTGTGAGTGTGGGCTTTTTTTTTTGCTCTTATATGCATTCTGGTTCTCTAAAAGCTGCATGTCTGTATCAAGTTGTGTTGAATGTTTCTGATATAACTTAAACGTTGGAGCGTGACTGCCAGTGCATGTGCACCCATAGTCTGATTCATGTGCTATACAAATGAAATTATTATTATTAATACTAATGACATTTGTGCAGCCTAAAAACCAATTTCTATGTAATGGTTCATAGACAATAAACAGTTTTCAGTCAATCTCAGTCTCAAGTCAGTCTCCCCCAGCCTCAAGTCAGTCAATCTCAGTCTCAAGTCAGTCTCAGTCTCAAGTTTGTTTCAGTCAATCTCAGTCCCAAGTCAATCTCAGTCTCAGGTACCTGGCTGCAATGTAAGGAAATAGGGGTGTGGCCACCAGCTGGACACCAGCAAACCACACAGTGCCCATCATCACACCCACCACACCGCCACACACTACCTGCGCTATGGTGTGGTACTCAAGATATAGCCTGCAACAGCAACAAGCATGCCAAACACTTCAGTCACTGAGAGAGAGAGAGAGATATGTCTAAACAAGTTGCTAACAGGATTAGCAGTAGTTAAATGTATACTCAAAGTAAAAATGATGAATTCAGTTAGTCTTGAAATAAGGCAAAAAGTGGATTTTGAACCCAAAACGTGAAATTCAAAGCGGCTGATCGATCGACTGACTGATAATCAGACTGCTACTGAAGGTCTGGTCCATTGATTGGAAGTACCAGTATATAAAATCGATTCAGCCGTTTTTTAAATATTGTGTTTAGCATCAAAATGACTCCAGTGACCTTGACCTTTGCGGCAGAGCAATTATGAGGATGCAGGCCACTAACCTATGACAAGTTTGGAAATACCAAAAATACAAAAAGTTGCTTACAAGGACTTTAACATGGAATGGGCTTATGTGACTCGCTGGTAACATTTTCCTACCAAAACATTCATTTTCTCAAACACACCCAAAAAAAAAAAAAAAAGTTTTCCCACCGACTGTAGCAGACGATTACGGATGCCAACAGACCGCCCACACAGACGGCCACTTTCCACAACTCGTCTACGATGTTGTGGTTGCGGTGGACCCTGATGGAGATGAAGAAGATGAGGTAGGTGCTGAGAAACCACATGAACTGGGAATGGCTTGAGGGCATCCCAAACTCTGTGTACAAATTCCTTCTGCCTGCACAAGCAGCATCACACAACATAACACCTCATAGTAAAACATCATACACTGTTACAGCTTTAGTCAAATAATGGCTTAAGGGCATCCCAAACTCTGTACAGATTCCTTCTCCCTGCACAAGCAGCACCATACAACAAAACACCTAAAACATCATATACTGTTACAGCTTTCGCCAAATAATGATTCACGTGTGAAGATTTACAATGTTAACCTGTGACGGTGCTGCAAATGTATGAGTGCTTTTGTGCACACCTCTCCCCCAATCTCTGCGGGCGATGTCAAACAGAAGTAAGGGTAGGTGTAAGGGTGCAACTACGTTACCTCACCCAGTGTAATAGGTTGCCTTTATCACCTGCAGCAGAGATTGGTGGAGAGAACGTAAACCTCATCCAGTCTAATCTATCCAATGTGTTCTTTGAGCGCACTCGTATTTTAATTAAATGGCACTTAAATAAATAAATAAATAAATTAATAAATAATGATGATAATTCATTATTTTTATGATGATGATTATTATTATTGTTATATGATGATGATGATGGTGATGATGATGATTATAATGATGGATATTGGTTATCATTATCATTATGAATATTGGTTATGGGGTGTCGGATAGCGCAGTGGTTGGAGCACTCGCTACTGTGTCGCAAGTTAAGCATCGTCCAGTGCGGTTAGCACTTGGACGGGTAACCGCAAAACGTGAAGCGACAAATAACAACGCCCCCAGTTGACTCAACTGTGACTGAGTACTTACTCTCTTAAGGGTGGGGAAGGTAAAGCAGCAAGGGAGAGAGATGGGCATCACCCTCATTACGCTGGCCCAAGATAAGTGTGATCTCCAACATCACGCTCCCCTACGGCCTCAAGGCTATGGGACTACCTTTACCTTTACCTTTTAATATTGGTTATGCGGAGAGAACTGGAAGAAATGTGGATGCAACTTGGAGGCATTTTGAACTCTGTATGGATTTCTCCTCTCCTGGAGTACACCAAGATAAAAATCAATAGCATTTTGGGGGCAGTGGTGAGAAAGGCGGGTCATTTCTAGATTGATTTCATCAAACAAACAGAAAGTAAGCACAAGAAAAACAGCAAAAAAAGGAGAAGAAGAAAAAGAAGAAGAAAAATGAAAACAAAGAAAGAAAGAAAGAAAGAAATAACGAAGATGATGTTGAAGAAGAAAAGAAAAAAGAAGAAGATTGATGAAGATGAAGAAGGCAATACTGTTGCTAGTGTTGTAGCTATGAGGTCTAAGGTGGGACTAACTTGCCTTGTTCATAGACTACAAACCAATGGTGCCTGACAGGCGTGGGACCAATCCAGCGTCTGGGCGTTATGTTTCTCCAAATATTATTTATTTTTGACTCGGGAAACATCTTGGGGATTTTCTCTGGGTACTCTTGTTTGCTACCCCAGTAAATTAGGTAGTTTGGGTTTGGGCGCTCTACAGGCTGCAACTATGCCTTTCCAAGGGGATGTGGCCCAGAATTTCCCAATGAAAAGGGACAATAAAGTGTTAAAAAAAAAACACAAGGGCACAAAATGTTCTCAGACTGCAGTGTGCATGCACTCAAAAAACAACAAAAAGTTTTTTTAACATTCAGAAGTCAGCAGAGACACTGACCACGCTTTAAGCTAAGCACTGCAGTACACAGCTATGAGGAGTACGCGTGGAAACGTATGGCTCATCATCCTATTTTTGTGTACTAAAAGTGATCGTTTTATGTGGAATATCCTTTGTATTGTGATAATGGTTTGCATTTAGTTACTTCCATATCTGTGTTTTGTGTTAGCATAATCTAAAACCATGAACTCGATTTGGTTTGTGTTATATTTAAGTCGATTTGACGGCACTAGCTGTCCGGTCCTGCACTGTAAGCTTACTAGCAGTGGACCGGTTTTACGTTTTCGAGTGTGTATACGTGTACATTGTAATTACACATTTGAATCCTTCTTACAATGTTCACCATTTGAAGTCACTTAGTACAAAGTTTGAACTTTCTGGTGATGTGGTCGACATTATAAAAGCTCTTCTTGTGTTTGGTTGCTGGCCTCTGTAATTGCAGCGAATTTACGAAAGTCTCGTGGTGTTAATGGTGCAAGCAATAGGCACTCAATTGCATGTAGCGCAGCCGCCCGGCCCGCCCCCTGCCTGGCCCTATACAGTACAGAGCTTGGCGCGCGGTTAAAGTAATTATAAGCTTCCAGGCGAGTGCCAGTTGCAACAGCTTGTGCTGTGTCGCTGGCCGTTTTCTCAAGCTGGTTATAAGCAGTCCAGCCTGCGTTAAGGGACCCAACACAACTAAGGGTGTTTTTTAGCCACAGTTACTGTACTTATGCAGTGACAAACAAAACAAGATATAACCAAAAAGACAGAGACATAACTCTCAGTAAGAATACACTTTTTTTAGTTATTTAAAAACCTTAATCTTTTTAAGTAAAAAACATCAGTATAAGAAAAGAGAAGATTCACAAAGACCAAAAGAAAAGAAACAAAAAAAGAGAAGGGAAAAGAACAACAACATGAAAAGTGATTCACTGTCAGCCTCCTTGTATGATGTGTTTCAGTTGACTCCTTCATTACAAAGCAGCCCCAGGAAGAAGCATATCTGTGGAACAAAGCATAACGTCCAAAACTACTGAAACACTTGCTAGTTTTGATGACATGCCATCAGCTTTAACATCATGTATCCAAAATAAACATTCAACGCAATGTTACGCACTATCACTTTCTGAATCTTAAAAAAAAAAAAACACCACAAGAACTTAGATCTAAAAAAACTGCGCCTGCAAATCTGATAAAGTTACATAAGTATACATTATGTGTACTCACTTAAATCTGCTCTTGTCACTTTGTCAGTTTATGTTCAAGTCTGTCATGTGTAAATCTTTAGTTTGTGCTTTACATTTTGAACGTTAAAGTTGGAACGTTAGTAATGTTACTGTTATTTTTAAAACTAAATTATGATTGTCATGCTTAGATCTCTAAATCCTCCACACCCCACAAAAATGCAAGCAATGGGATTAAATCTTGAAGACCTACTGTGTTTGTGTGTTTGAGTAACTATGTGTGTCATGCATGGGTGTTTACAGGTGTGTGTGTAATGTGCATGAGTGCATGTATGTGTATTTTGAACAATTTTGCCATAACATAACTTGTCAATTTTATGTTTAAATGTAGCAATTGATGCCAAGGAGAGTGGGCCGACTGCTTATTTTTAAACTTGGTGCCTCCAGTTAGATTCTGGTTTGCCTTGAGCAGTGAGCTGGTAATATGTTAGATCTTTTATGTGCATTATGCTAACGGACTATGGCTCTGAGCATTCCTGCAGTCACATTCATTAACCTTTACGGTACTTACTGTGTGTAAATCTCTTCTGAAGATGATGAGAGTTGCAAAGCTGACACACAGGCAAAATGGCAAAAGGCTGGACCACGCTAATATATGACCCAACAAGTCACCTGCTTAACAAAATTAAAATAAATCCTTTCTCATGCCAAGTGAAACAAAAATTTTATGCGCAGACTGGTCAGCCAGCTAACCAGACTACATAACACCTCCCAGCTTGATTATTTAAAAAGATTTATAGAACAAACTCGGACTGATACACTGATTAAATAAAACACATTTTTTTGAATCTCAAGCGACTAACAAGTGACATTCACATTGTTGTGATTCAGCTTTCATGGCAAGTGTATTATATATTATATTTAAACTAAAATTTAAATTTTTTTGAAATCTGATAACAGAGAAAGAAATAGAAAACACAACAATAAATAAATCTTAACCCACTCCCATATTCTTAACAGAGCTTTACTTATTCTTAATTTTCCTCATGAAACAGGAGCTAAGAAACAAAATGTCAATTTGCAGTGCCTGTGTGTGTGTGTGTGTGCGTGTGTGTAAGTGTACGGTGTACCCAGCTTGAAGTAGATTGGGGCTGATGTAGCCGAACCACATAGAAGAAACAAGAATTGTGGCAAAAGCTGACGTACCTTTCAAATATTCTACGTGTGTTAACGATATTGCTTTCCATTTGAGCATATCAGCGCAGTCGCCGACAGGCTGCAGCTTTGTACAAGAATCGACTGCGTCTACTATCGTGATGTCCGCCATCTTTGCAGAACTAGGCTAGCTGTTAGTTTCGTAAGTCGTGGTTGCAATGCATTATTAAATGTTGATTTATTGACGAAAATGTTCAATAATGTTCTCTTTTTTTTAACGTAAAGCATAAACGCAAATTTTGTGTAATACATTATAAACATTTTACCCGAAAGTTATTGATTAAAAAAAAAAAAAGCGACAAAATCATCAAAATACTGATGTTGGTCGTCTACAGGAAGAAGAAGAAGAAGAAGAAGAAGGATTATATTTAAATTGTCTTTTTACCAAAAATTAGAAACATAAACTGCCCCGAGTTGCCTAGAATAAAAGCGCCACAAACGTTTGCGATTGCAGGTATGACTCCTTACAGCACAATGACCATCTTTCTTCCAACGGACATCTTAACAACAAAGTCTCCTATATGCTTATTGTATCGGGGACTATAAATTTATTCACTGAACTGCGATTGCATCGCACGAACTATTTTTGCTTCTGGGCAATCTTTTCCCACAAGCGAACGTAGCACATGTTGACTGCACGCACAACAGCCAAAGTGAATTCGGCTGAAAGTGAAAATTACTGTAAAACCTCCGTTTTACGACCTTTAAATTGCCAATAAAACCAGGTCTTAAATTGGAGGGGTTTTAAAAAGGAGGTAGGCACCCTGAAAAAGACATTTAGAAAATTAAGTAAAATAAATACATGTACAAAAAAGTACACATACCATTAAGTATAGGGAACATCTACCATCTTTCAGAAATATAGATTAAACTCTGTCTCACAACCAATACAGTCAATATCTTCCTGTTCCTCATTATTTACAAAATAAAAAATCAATGTTGGCATGATAGTTGTTTAAAAGTGTATGTAAGTGCTGAGTGCATGTTTGTAGTTATAACTATTTATAAGATAATCCCATTAATATTGTTGTAATTATTTTTATTCTATCATTGAATAGTTAGGGTTTTTTTTTGGAAAGAAAGCGGTTATTTCAGTTTGTTTGCATGATCCCCCCACCCGTTTATGTTCTCTTAGTATGTCACTTTGAACACCAGACATGGTGTCGGCAAGATCTGACAGGCCTCTGCTCAGGGCAAATCTGGTCAGCTCCTTAGAGTATTTCAAGCTGTTTTAATGCATCGTCTACTGTTAAAAGTTGTAATCGAAACTGTTTTCTTCAAGCGCACAAATATAGTATTGCTTTGGAATCTGAATGTTTCAGATGCTAGGTCGTAAAATTTAATTATTTGAAGGTCGCAAGTCGCGTTTTAGAGGTAGTCATTTAAGTAAGAGAGGTCGTTTATATAGTACAAACCATCAGTGAATTTTTTTCCGGTCACATGTTGGGGTAAGTCGTTTAAGAGAGTGTCTCAAAACGGAGGTTTTACTGTACTATCAGTCACAGTGACAATAATAATTGACAATTTTTTCGTGCCCACCCAAGAAAAAATAACTGTAACTTCAAATATTTACATCAAATGAAAAGCAGTCAGAAGCGTATACATTCATACATTTATGCATACAAAAAAGAGTTATACAAAAATGGTTGAAAGTAGATAACCAGTCTAAACAAACATTAAAGCGTCCTATAAAAAACTTTCAGTCAGAAAAATACTGTTTGAAGAGACAGGTTTTCAATTTTTGTTTGCATGTTGGAAGCATAGCACAGTGTCTAACAGAGTATGGTAAGGAATTCCATGACTGAGGACCAGAACATACGAAGCCTCTTGCTTCGTGTTGCTATCTGTTAAAGCGCTGAACTTTAAACAGAGGGGTGTCAGTTGAAGATCGTAGGGTGCGTGATGGTGTTTAGATCTGGAGGAGATATTGGGAGGGTGGGGGGTGGGGGTGGGAAGGGGGGTTGGAGGGGGAACAACCACTGAAAACCTTAAAGCATAGACAACATATTTTGTACTTAATTCTTTGCTCGACAGGCAGCCAGTGAAGCTTTTTAAGAAGAGTAACATCTTTTATTTTGATTTAAAAATGAGGCGGGCAACTGCAACACAACAATGCAATCAAATAAAATACTAATTGATATGGATTGCACTTAAACATAATTATTCATTCAAATAATAAATACATGAATCTTACCAGACTGTAACTGACAAAATTCCTACCTTGCTATTTCACTGTTGAACACATCGCCATTCACAAATTGTTTATGTCTTCACAAACAACTTTTTAGAGACCGCTATGGAACACTCCTCTAGCGCTCTCAGCAAATATAGGGTTGCCCAGACTTTCCGTCAAAATAGTTATGTAGCGTGACATAGCGCTCTGGCTGGGCAACTCTTGGCTGCTACGTGCACTTCTGTGAGTTTATCCAGGCAATGATCAATGTGTTTGTGTGTGTGTGTGCAGTGGGTATGTGTGTGTGGCACAGAGAGAGAGAAAGAAATAGAGAGAGAGAGAGAGAGAGAGAGAGAGAGAGAGAGAGAGAGAGAGAGAGAGAGAGTCCCATTAAAAAACTGTGGTGCAACAACTGAAAGACCAATGGTGGATGACTTACTTTATTGTCATATCACAAATAAAGAAAACGTAATGGGAAGTAGCACACCATTGATGGTAGCACATTGAAAACAACAATTAACTGCTCTCAATGGCACATCATTATCAATACAACCATGCTCTTGTTTCATGAAGTTTCACTGAAAATACATTGTTATTCGTTTTCACATAAATATGCTTGCATGCATGCACTCCGATACACTCATACACGTATTTGTAAACACAGCCAAACCTACTAAGACATAAAATATTATATTGTTCACAAACACGGAAAAGTGCTTTTCTACAGTGCAAACATTAAATAATAAGATAGTCAAGTTAACTCATTCTATACTGGCACGAGTCGTTTCCCCTTTTATCGTTCAATATTGGCCGATTTGTTTCCTATCCTATCCTATCCTGTAACTCGGAGGTCGTAGGGGCACAACAGACCATAGTTTAACCAGCGTACTTCATCTTTCTCTGTCCTCAGCAACCCTGATTGTTTCGCTCAGTGTCAAACCAGTCCATTCTCGAATGTTGTCCTCCCACCTCTTTTTCGGTCTCCCTCTTCTTCTATCTCCTTGCATTGTGCCTTGCAGGATGGTCTTTGCAAGACCTGGTGATCTGGTGACGTGGCCATACCATCGGAGTTTTCGTTTTTTCACCACTGTGAGCAGGTCATCGTGTTGTCCAATGGCTTGTGTGATGGTCTGTCTGACTTCGTCGTTGGTAATGTGCTGGATATAGGAAATGCCCAGAAGTCTTCTGTAGCCCCTCATCTCCATGCTTTGTATTCTTCGTTGGAGATCTGCTGTGAGGGTCCATGTTTCGCAAGCATATAGGAAGATGGAGATGACAAGGGAGCGCAGCAACTGATTTGTTCAAGTTACTAAAAAAATATATTTCAAACACAAAAACTGTAATAGAGACTCAAAAGTTTAGTTCCATAAAGAAATGAAAATGGACTAACCAATAGCCAAGTTTGATAGAACTATCTTTGCTATTTACCGATTTTTTATTTTTTAAAACACCCTTCTCCCCCCCCCCCCCCCCCCCTAAATTTGCACATCCGATTCCTACAGAATAAGCAGTGTAAGGGAGGCAATAATTCAATAACAGACCTTACCCCGGATTGTTGTGGAAAAGCAGCGTTATCTCCCTCTAATTGTAGGACGTACCTACAGCCCAGGAATTGTACATCACCGCTTTTGTTCACTAGTAATATATTTTTTTAGCATCCCCTTCCATTTTAGAAGCCCACTCTCTTTGAAACAACAGTATTCAATGCCAGATGAACGTTGCAAGCGTACTCTAAAATGAAACTATAAGAAGTTCTACCTTAGTTTCGTATACTATGTTGAGTCTACACACTGCAACTTTTGAAAGTAGAGGTCAGTATCAAAGCGTTGTATGCTGGCACTATTTAACAGCTTAGCAAAGTAAAAGGTCACACAGACAGTAAGAAAGATCCGTCAACACAAATAATCCACACCCATTCAAACTCTCACACCCACACCCTCCATATACATTTACACGCTATTTGTTTTTTTTTTAAATTCTTTATTTCTTTCTTTTCTACATTCAAAACTGAAAATGTCTGGACTTCAACACACACACTGCAGATCAATAAATCTTATCTCACCCCTTCAGCCGAGTTTGGAGGACATGCACACCCTGCGTGCACTTTCCCACCCATCCAAACAACACACAAATCTCACAGAGATAAACTTGTCAAGTGACTTAGATACGTGACATTTCAGGTCACCAAGAGTTTTCTATGATACTCCAGTCCCCTTACTAATGAATGGTGTTGGACTCAGTCAATGGAATAATTCAACAACCCACAAAAAAAAAACACTGATGCACGCACCAAACACACCTATCATATGATTGTTTACCCACGCTCAAAACTATTCTAATAGGCACAAACACAACTAGAGACATTTTCTTGCCTGTACATCACATATTAAGTCTTGTGTCTGACAGCCTGCTGAAAAGTCCAGCAGCTTTGCTACAGGGCTTCCATACCCACCTGTCACTAAACCTACGGTAAAGGCATGTCTTCGTTGGAAGGTTCAGGGAGGTTTGTGAACCTTTTTTTCCTCTCGGTTCTCAGATCCCAAACCTAGGTTCCCCATCCTATTTTTTATCCAAAAGGTTCAGGAATCTAGGTTCGGGATCTGAGAACCTCGAAAAAAGAAAAGGTTTGTGGACGTTCCCAATTATCATAGGCTCAGTCAATGGAATTTACCAAGTAACCTTATTCACCAGCCTACTTCAGACCCGAGTGCTGATTTGCTTGACTTTGTATATTATCAACCACACACTCACCTCTAAACACTCTTTTTTCACCCATACACTATGACTATCATTCTCTCTCTCTCACTTGCTCTCCCAATCACTCTCTCTCACACAATTAACTTCCTTTCTCCCCCTACAAAATTTCTCTCTCTCTCTCTCTCTCTCTCTCTCTCTCACACACACACACACAAACATCCTTTCTTCCATACCCTCTCTCTCTCCCTCTCTCTCAAGAGATTATTTCTTGGTTTTGGCCAAGCCACGAATTTTCTTGATTTCTTCGGGGCTGATAAACTGAACACCGTCCTTGTATTTGCCGACCTTGCTGTCGACAAAGACTCCATCATCTTTCTTCTTCTTCTCGTCAGGCCTGCACAACACAATACAACGGCTTATCTATTTATTCAATCGTTTTCATATTGCGCGTTTCCAGCTCAAGAGCTGCTCAAGGCGCTGGCCGATACAGGATCTTACTCAAGCTGACATTGAGGCACCCACTTGTAGCCTTTGAAAAAGGTTTGAAAATCAGTCAGCACCAACTTTGCAAGATCTTGAATCTTTCTTTTCTTTCTGTCAAAACGTATAAAATTGACAAAACTCAAATTAAACGACCCAAAATAATTATCTATCAGTTTGCCATTGAAGAGCTTAACACTCAACACACAGCCAGTTTTACTATGTTACAACTTAAAAAAAAACCGAATCAACAATTTTACAACGTAAATTATTTCTTTATTTAATTATTCTTATAACGCTTTTTTCCAGCTCAAGAGCTGCTCAAGGTGCTGGCTGATGCGGGATATAACTCAAACTGACCAAGGGGCCAATTTTGCAGCCTTTGGGCGCAGACTGTGAAGCCTAGATGACTGAGCATAATTGTGGGTGACAGAAGATAGGGGAGAAACGACCTGGTACTTGCTGGGTGTATTTGTGTAGCTGACTCTCACCCGTCTAGGACATCAGTGTCAGGAATGCGAGCGTGCTTGGACTAGACCTCGGTTTATAGTCTCCTCCCAAGGATGATTAAAATTAAAACATAACCGGACTGCAGTCTGGCATTGGTAATAATACTGCTAAGAAAAAAATTACATGGTTGCTCATAAACATTCTTCACAATACTGTGCGTGAACTCATATATTTGTCAAGTTAGGAGGTTTGAAAAGAGTCACTACAACAACCTAATAAACACTTGACTTTGGTGTGTACATCAATTCACATTGTTGAACACCAAGCCTAACAACCCTTAAGACTAACAATGTTTATATTTTCCAATAATAATAATAACAATAATAGTAATAATAAAGCAGGATGCATTCACCAGCTCTTTTAAAACCAAGCTCAAAGCGTGAAGAACTAAAGAGATCGTTACCCGGAACTACGTCATGGCTTATCATAGAAGGCAGAAAATAAATCCATCCCAATTTTTGACAATTTTGACAAGGACGACATACAAGCCTTTCAGTATTTTCTAAATAAAGCAGTTCCTCTCCAATTCAACACTACTCCGATGTACGTAGACAGACAGAATTTTTAAGTTCATTGTCACCAAAATCCTAACCATTATAAAAAAAAAAAATAAATAAATAAAAAAAAAAATATATATATATATATATAGATATAGATATATATAGATATATATATATATATATATATATATATATATATACACACACAAACTATTGAAATATGTTTTGGCACATATAACCGTCATGAAGACCAGGGAAAATCAGAGCTGAAAGTTAGGAGCAAAGAAAAGACTACTCACTTATCCTTGGGCTTGTTAGGATCCAAGAAGGAGACCTTCTTCGTCTTCACTCCTGTCTTCACATCCTGGAAAAAAAACAATGAGAGAACAGTTTAATATTGCTCTGCATCAAACAAAAGAAAGGAAGGGGCAGTCATCCACGACTCCCAGTGTACGTGTGAGGGCAAGAAGTTCTCTTGCCTAGTTGGTTTGTTCCTTTATTTTCTGCAGTTTATAACAGGCCTAAAACTTATGCTCATTACCATGTTTGCAGCTGGACCTGGTTTTGCAACTGCTCCTTGCGCTAAACTTGCACTAAATGGAAGGAGATTATCACACTTGTGTCATTCTGGATGATATTTTGGTCATCCGAAGATGCTAAAATGGGCGAGAATCGGTAACAACAGAAGCGTGGATGAACAGAAACACACCCTAAAACATTGTATTTCTTGCTCCAATGGCCATTTAATCTAAAGGCAAGTTCACAGACAACGACACAATTTGTAGGATTCTGGAAAAATCCAAATAATGTCGAAATAGTCAATGACCCATTTCCTCACCTGACTATATAACAAGAAAAACTAGCTCACAGGAATACAACTGTAGCAGTAGGAAAAATTCACTGAAAACCAGTTGCAATGTATCATAGGACAGATCATCTGACAATAAAATGATGGGTTTTCTACTTGAATTAGCAAGGAAACTTGCAAGATTATTGCCACTTTAGAGGTGTGCATGTGATAAACGCAGTTTGATTAGCTGAGATATTAGATCAGCAGGTAATAAACGGGACACGCAGAGAATTTCGGTAGTCAAAGATTATAGGATTGTACAAGAGTCATAACTTCCATGGTATGAAATTGTGTGAGAGTGGAAAGGACAGGAGAAGGAGAAGAGAGAAAAAATAAAAGCAATAAGAGGAGGGATTGTGCAGAAGCAATGAAAGAGGTTAAAAAAGAACAAAATGGAAAGATAAGGCTGGGAACAGGAAAAAAACCACTTTTTGCCAGCAATAACAATAGGTATACACATAAATGGAATATATATAAATAATACTGGTATAACCCAAACAAATTACATCCAAATTATACATTGTTCATTCAAATGACTAACAAACTTACATTGAGTGATTAACAAATCCAAACAAGCTTTTTTTCAACTAAGACATGACATTAATTTACAATTATTAACAAACTTAACAACAGCATTCAGTAACAAATAACAACAGCATTAACAGCAACAACAGCAACAAGCAATGTAATATGATCAATATTTTACCTGTCTTCGTCTCTCATATTCCAGATTCTTCCTCTTTCTCTCCATCTTTCTTTCCCAGTTTTTCGGAATCTGAAACAACAATAATTTCAAACATTTGGTTATTTTGTCAGTTAAGTTAAATCTAGCGACAATTAAGGCAATGAAATAATATGTATTTAATAAATTAATTAGTAAATTAATCAATGACCACTCAGTAAACACACACACACAGGCCATTGAAATGATGTTTACTGTGTGGGGTCTCAAACACTAAAATAAAAAAGACTATTCAGAGTGGTAATTTTTTTGAAAATAGAAGGGTGTCATGCTCGGCAGCTGATTCTTCAGAGAAAATGGCTCGATCAGCTTTCGCCAGAAGCACAGGCTACAATAGAGAGATAGCTGAATGCACACAGCTGACATCCGCGCACCACGGGAGAAGTGAGCATGTCAAAATGATTCACTAGTTTCAAAAGCAGTGTGTCAAATTAGATTTAGGTGTGTCATAGAAAATCATTAAAAAAACAACAACTAATAATTATCACTGATTGCACTTGCAATGATTCATTTGTTACTCCTTCGCGTGAGAGTATAAACTAAGGTCTAGTCTGTGCACTCCACTGCATGGAATTTAAAGATCCTGACACTCATGTCCCCAGACTGGGGAGTGCCAGCTACACAAACATACCCAGCAAGCGCTAGGTCATTTCTCCCCCTTCTTCAGATGCCCAGGTTTTTGCTGTTGCCTGGCCAGCAAACAATGTGCCCATATGCTGGAAGTGGGCGCCTCGGGCAGATTGTGTTAGATCCTGTAGCGCCTATCAGCCAGTGCCCTGAGCTGCCCTTGAGCTGGAAAAGCACTATAGCAATAACTATAAGAAAGGTTAAATAAATATATCGTGCGCTTCGTCAGTTATTGCAAAAATGTGTAATAAGCATGTATACCAATTTTCCTCTGGACTCTGGACATGCTAGAATTGATGTCCAGAGAACAGAGAAGAAGAAGAAATCCTCCCAATTCTCCGAGAAGAAGTTGAGGCAGCAGTGCAATCGCTGAAGAAGGGGAAGTCAGCGGGAGTGGACAACATACCAGCCGAAATGCTTCAAGCAGGATGAGAAACGATGATCGACGCGCTCACCATTATCTGTAACAAGATCTGGCAGAGTGGGGAGTGGCCTACACCATGGATCCAGTCGCTTGTCATCACTCTTCCCAAAAAAAGGTAACCTTCAGGAATGTGAAAATTACCACACCATCAGCCTCATCAGCCATCCCAGCAAGGTCCTCCTGAAAATAATACTCAACAGGTTGAAACCCCAAGCTGAACAAATCATAGCTGAAGAGCAAGCAGGATTTAGGGCAGGGCGAAGCACCAATGAACAGATTTCAACCTCAGAATAATCCGCGAGAAATACCTACAGCACCAACAACATCTATATCATGTGTTCGTAGACTTCAAAAAGGCGTTTTACCGAGTCTGGCATGCAGCTCTGTGGGCAACCATGAGAGTGCACAACATCAGCCCTAAAATTATTGAAGTCATCAAAAGCCTGTATGACAAGGCTACCAGTGCAGTCCTCCACAACAGCGCCATCAGAAACTGGTTCAGAACAACAATCGGTGTGCGTCAAGGATGTCTACTCTCTCCAACACTCTTCAACCTCTTCCTAGAGCGCATCATGTCAGATGCCCTTACAGATCACGAAGGCACAGTCAGCATAGGAAGAAGAGCAATCTCCAACCTTCGTTTTGCGGATGACATTGATGGATTGGCTGGAGAAGAACAAGAACTTGAACAGCTGGTACAGAGGCTTGACACCACCTCCAGAGCCTATGGAATGGAAATAAGTGCAGAGAAGACCAAAATGATGACCAACAACACCAATGGCATCAACACGGACATCAAAGTCCAAGGCCAATCCCTCAACACAGTGCATAGCTTCACATATTTAGGAGCCATTGTATCAGACAATGGGTCCTGACAGGAAGTCCTCTCCAGGATCGCACAAACAACTGCTGCCCTGGCGAGGTTGAAGCCAATTTGGAAAGACAGGACCATCAGTCTACATTCCAAGGTAAGGCTGCTGCGCTCCCTTGTCATCTCCATCTTCCTATATGCTTGTGAAACGTGGACCCTCACAGCAGATCTCCAACGAAGAATACAAAGCATGGAGATGAGGTGCTACAGAAGACTTCTTGGCATTTCCTATTGTTACGTTGAAACGCGAAGGATAGTATGTCTGAAATGCGCACGATAGATCTAATCGTTTCGCTTTGCAAAGTATTCAATAATAGAGTGTATTTACCTTTGATTTGAGTTTGCATTGTTGTTAGAAGAAGCTTTGTGTAACGTTGGTGATTTTCGTTGGTCGATATTGTGGGAGAATTCTCTAGATTTGCTTGTTTACTGTCGATAGAAGCTTCGCGATATTTGAGAACATTCTTGGACAGAAAGGAAAATTGTATGACGTAAAACAATGATGACGAAGTTAATTCTGATTGGTTGTAACGCGTCATTCTGGAACGTCCTGAGGTTATCTCGAGTTGAGAGAAAAACTATATAATTGACACACTGTGTTGTGAAAGAGAGAGTGTAAAGGCGATTGTATGCAGTTGTTGATGAACGCTGAATAAAGTTTGAAAACTTCATACGACAACTCCTGACTTGTGGCTGATTGAACGGGTTGCGTGGATAAACGAATCCGAGTACACTCATCAGGACTTCAGCATTGGGGCTGAATCAACTACTGATAGAAAAACAACATCAAACGAGTGTAACACCTATAGGTACATCACCAACGACGAAGTCCGACAGACCATCACACAAGCCATTAGACAACACGATGACCTGCTCACAGTGGTGAAAAAGCAGAAACTCCGATGGTATGGTCACGTCACCAGATCAACAGGTCTTGCAAAGACCATCCTGATAGGCACAGTGCAATGAGGTAGAAGAAGAGGGAGACCGAAAAAGAGGTGGGAGGACAACATTCGAGAATGGACTTGTTTGACACTGAGCGAAACAATCAGGGTTGCTGAAGACAGGGAAAGATGGAGTACGCTGGTTAAACGATCATCTGTGGTGCCCCTAGGACCTCCGTGTTCTGGAATAGGATAGGGTAGGACCAATTTTCCTAAAAGTCATGATCCGTGTAATGAAATCAGTGTACTTCATCAAATTCAAATAAATCAAAGGAAAAGAAGCAACCCCCCCCCCCCCCCCCAAAAAAAAAAAAATCAAACTTGCCTCTCCACCCAAATCTCGGATCATGTTGAGTTCTGCTTCAATTTTATTGCGGCCTGAAAACCCGCTGATACCCAGAGTTCTAACATCATGGCGAGCCGATTCCAACGTTATCCCTTTCGTCAAGTCTACAACTGGTTCTGGCTTCTTCTGCTTTGCTGGCACAGCCTACATTTAAAAAAAGAAAGAAAGAAAAGAAATATGACTACGAGTGTGAATCAAAAAATATATATTTTGAAATTGAAAAATTCATATTAAAATATTTATAATCGTATGATACTCATATCTATAATGACAAAAATTAATCTAAATTAAATAGTAAATATGCCAAAGTTCAAGTGCATGCAAGATCCCAATAGCTTAAGTTAAAGCAACCTAGAACAGTATAGAAAACAAGAACACAAAGAAAAGTGGAAGGAAGTATGGAAGAAAGCATAAGGAGGAAGAGAGACAACAAGTTTTGTGTAAAACACTAGTCGCCAAAAGAGACAGGATAAGGATTGGAGTTTATTGTTTTAAGAGACTTTGACTTTGACAATTTATTAGCATTTTGGCCATAGGCCCATATGCCCACACGCACGCGCCACATGCGCGGACACACACCCACTCACACGCACGTAATCCGAGCGTCGTCCACCGAAGTGTTAAAATATTGTAATGAAACACTGCAAATACACAATATGTATTAATAGATATATAGGCATACATACATGTACATATAAGCACACACACATACATACAAATACATACACATATATATATGCACCTGCACAAATGTAACAAAAAAAAATTTTTTCCTAGGAAGCAAGGCTTCAATATGTGGTGTGTTTTAAGAGAGAGAGAGAGAGAGAGAGAGAGAGAGGGAGGGAGGGAAAGAGAGAGGGAGAGAGGGAGAAGGAGGGAGGGAGCAGAGAGAGAGAGAGAGAGAGAGAGAGAGAGAGAGAGAGAGAGAGAGAGAGAGAGAGAGAGAGAGAGAGAGAGAGAAAGAGAAAAAGAGTGAGTTACGTTTGTTTTTTTTCCTTGTTTTTTTCCCCCCACGCAAACCCCGTTCAGTACGGCAGAGTAATCAACCTGATGATTGAGGCCGTCTAATGGATGAAGAAGAAGAATCTATTTATTTCCACCAAACTCAGGTCAATGCAACCATTCTGATTATCACACTGAAATACGGTTCAACCACTGAACCAGCAACACCACACCACATGTGACCACAGGCTGTGAAGTCTCGTCTTTCGTAGGCCTCAATTGCATACTGTATACACATATGTAGGAGGCCTACGAGTTTATAAAAACGAAAGAAAAGACTTCAGTCCGTGACATGTGATGTGTAACTGAAAACTAAGACGCCTTTGGCGCAGCTCAGTTTCAAAAATGTCCCCCAAGTGACTCGAAAATAATAACACTCACTTCGGCCTTCCTCTCCACTTTTCTTTTTGCAGGATTATGAAAGGTAAACACTTCAATTTCTCGAATGTTTCCTGTAGAATCGGTCTCTCGCACTACCTCCCTGGAAGTCGCCATCTTGATTGGTGTGACAAAGGGAAACTACTCTATCTATGTTTTAAAAAAAAAACACCCAGAAAACGGCTAAATAAATCAAGAGCGATATCTTTTTTTTTTAAAATTCTCTCCTCCTCTCTCCCCCTTCCCACCCCCACATCCCAAAACAAAACAAAAAAAAACAACACAAAACAAAAAAAACAAAAAAAACAAATAAATAAAATAAAATAAAATAGATAAAATATAACATATTTTCGCCTCCTTATACGGCATCACTACAACAACAACAACAAAAAACCAACAACTAGGTTTTCTGGGGTTTAGGGAGGGGTTACAATAAATCGGCACTGATAAATCCCCCTCATCTTCATTTTGGGAGTGGCCAGTAATTTTGACAGACAATAAGCTGTTTGCATACCTGTCAAGTGCTACGGATTTTTGCGTAGCGCTACGCATTTTAAACATTTTCCCATTGCTACGGCGTATCACAAAGCTGCTACGCAATTTTTCAAAAGTGACGATAATATTTTTTAACCAAGGGGGTTTTCGCGCGAAAGTAGTCTGTTCCGGTCGAGTCCGGTTTAAAGACACTTAGTAAAAGCACCGCACTTCCGCAACACGTGTTCGTTCAGAACTTCAGTCTACACCAGGAAGGCACCTTAAACCATGTTTTGTGAATAAGCAAATTTGTTTGGGGGAAAAAAGTTCATCTGCTTTTTCTGTGTCAGTGATTGTCTCCCTTGTTTTTTTTTTTTTTTTTTTTTTTTTAATGATTGCCTAGCTTATGTCTGTATGTTTTATTTTATTTTTTTTCCATTTTCACTTTTATTTTGAAAAAACGTATATGAAAATGTTTATAATGATAATGATAATGGTAATAGCTAAAGTGTTGTGCATTAACAAGATTTTACAATAAATTTGTAAACACATTGGATGTGTGTGTTTATATTGGATGCAGAAGTTTCCAGTTTTGTTGCGAATCGCGTGATTCACATTAGTGCTACACCAAACCTCCATTTGCTATGTTTTTTCTGTTAAATTGCTACACCGCAACCCGAAAACCCCTTGACAGGTATGTGTTTGCCATCACTAAAATCATAGATATATCTATGCTAAAATCAAACACATTTTCGCACTATGAAAATATGCAGCCCTAGGGATCAAACTATGTTCTGGATTGTAGGGAAAGGGTATAATAACTTGGCACTCCCCTTCATCTTCCTTCCCCCGGGCCTGGCCTGGCCTGGGAGGGGGGCCGTGTTGCATTCGCGCGAGGAAACTCGCTTCATCCTTACTATCGAGAAACCTCGGGCAAGGAGAGATTTGCAACGACACAGTGGGATTTTGGCTAGTTCAAAATGGCGGCGCTCAGTAGAGAAGTTAAACATTCGCACTTGGACGTTTGACAAGAGAGGTCATACTTTCTAGTCGGCTGCATTTGGCGTTTTTACTTGCAACTTTTTACTAGGAGTTTTACTCACTGCTTCTCGCCGCCCCCATAGGCCTGATCGTTGGCTCAACTGCTTCTCGCTGCATATCAAGACACGCTTTGCTGCTTCCAGTCAAGATATGCTTTGCTGTCTTCACTTGCGACAAGTATACATTACCTCCTCACCCAAGTTATGCTCTGCTGTTCAAGAAAGGTTCAACAGGTTCAGCAGACTACCTTGACCCCTTGACAGTCCTCACCCTCCTTGGCTTACCGCCACCCCGGTGAGCTCCGTTCCCCTAATTTTTCCTCCTCCCCTCATTCACGATTCTTCCCACAGGTGGGTGTGCTCTCACCCTGGGTGAGGCCCTGCGGTCCATCCCTGATTCGAGTCCTGGACTCGTCTGGCCTCTACCTCATCTCATTTTAATCTCATTTTACCCCGGTAGGGACACTAGAGAAGGTATGTCTCACCCCATAGGGTGGGGACTTATAGCCGTCTGAGCTGGTCTCCCCCAGTGGGCCTCGGAGGACTCACTACCCTGGCGTAGTACCTATACCGAGTTAGTTACAGAAGTCCTGGACTCTGTTGGTCTCTCCCACGTATTTAACTTTTATTCCCGTTCCCTTCATTAGCTTTCCCATTTTTAACTCTCCCACAGGCATACATTACATAGCCGCCTTTCTTCCACTTTCTCCCCCCTCCTGTGGAGGTATTTACCGTCCCACTGCCTAGTCCTTTTACATTGTATTGTCTTTTTACATTCTCCATCTGTCCTATCCCTCCTTTCTCCTTCTTTCCTTTTTTTTTTTTTTTTTTTTTTTTTTTAACTTCTCTTGTTTGAGGAATCACCATGTCAGACTCTGATATATCCTCCGATCGGGAGACTGAGACCCCTGAGGACTGGCTAGAAGACCCCCCCGAACCTCCGGTCGCTGCCACGGCGCAGATGACTTTGGACCGGGGATCTAGGAAAAAACCAAGCTTTAACGTTAACGAACTCATGAAATCATACACTCATAAAATTGCCTCAGCTGCTCTCTCCAGGAAGGCGGCCAAGCGGGCGCAGAAAGTTGCGAATCAGCGCTCCGGTGCTGCCCCCTTAGGGTCCGCCTTCCAGGACCAGCGTTCAAGCGCTGCTGTAGCGTTCTCCCCCTCCGTTATGTGCGCCCTGGGTGGGCTGCCTGACTCGGTCGCCCAGCGGCCTCCTTCCTCCCTTCCGTCTGCCATGGAGTTGCCCTCTCCCTCCCGGAAGAGGCCCTTCTCCCAGGCTGCTCGACTTCCTACTGCCAAGCGCAGCCTCGCCCTTACCGAGTCCCCCCTTGGCCCAGATGTCAGCCCGGTTGACCCCCCGTCTTGCGGCGGGTCCCCGGCAGGCTCTGTCTCTTCCTTGGAGATTGATGCTCCCTCTGGGGGTGAGCACTTCATTCCCCCTGCTGATCAGACGGATAAGCCCGTCAGCTCCTCCCCCACTGGTCATCCCGCTGTCGATGCCTCCCCGCGAGAGTCCTCAACCGAGTCCGTCAAGAGCACCGGTGCCCCTGGTGCACCCACCGCCTCCGTACCGCCCGTTTCCCCCCGTCTGGCTGGGGACGTACCGTCGGTCCCTTCTCGCGGGCCCCGGTCGCGGCCCCCCTACGACTACGACCAAGACCATGCAAACTCATGCCCTCCCGGGTCCAATCAGACCGGTAGGTCCTACGCCTCAGTGGCGCGTTCCGGTGCCTTTGCACCGAGTTCTCGTCGACCATTCCGCCCACCCCCGCCCAGGATCGGGGTCGCCCCTGTCGACTTCCCCGTTGTCCTCAAGGACCTAGGCGGTGGGTCAGCTACCTTTTCAGGGCTGAATCCACTTAGACAGGCGGCCACCCTCCGTGGACTCGTAGGGGAGGTGCTTAACATTCGACGCACCTCCTCAGGTGATTGGCTTGTTTCTTGCGCCTCGGCCGACCAGCAGGCCAAACTCTACCGCTCAAAGATCAGCGGCATTCCCATGTCAACTTACATCCCTTCTACCACCACCGTGGGAGTGATTCGTGGCCTTCCGGCCGCATCCTCCGACCTTTCATTCTTAGATGAGGTCAAGAAAGACCTGACCCAGCAAAACATACCAGCTCTTTCCGTCACCAGGCTTCCCTTGGCTGGCGGTCTTCCATCCTCTGCCATCAAAGTGATTTTTTCTCCGTATTCTGCCCACGGAAGTCACCCTGGGCAAGACGCGCTTCCGTGTTGATCCCTTTGTTGCACCGGTCCTTCGTTGCACCAAATGTCAACTCCTGGGCCATGTGAAGTCCCAATGCCGCAGGCGTGACATTCGCTGCGCGCGCTGCGGCAAAGACCACTCCACCAAAGACTGTACTTCTAGCGTCCTCATCTGCGTCAATTGCAACGGGGCCCACTCCTCTGCTTGGGGTGGTTGCCCGGAGGTCGATGTGCGCCGTCGTGCCAACCGTTTACGCGGGGCAAACTACCTCTCCTTCTCAGCTGCCATTACCCAGGTGAGGGCTGGCCCCCTCGGAGGTGAGGATCTGCCCTCTGTTTCTGCCCCTGTCTCTGGTCCGGCTCGCACTCTCGGGCCTGCCACCGGTCAGACCCCTCGTCACCGCCCCCGTTCACACAAGCGTCGTACTGTCTCTGCCACCGGTCCCGATGGACTGGCCGTTCTGGGTGGTCTTCCGCCATCTTCTGCGCCCTTGTCGCACACCGATCGCCTTCCACCTGTCCCCCCCGTGGGGCTGACATCCGCAACCCCCCCAGGGTCCCCTCCTCACCGGCGTCTCGTGACCGAGGTCGCGCCGGGCGGAGACCCCTCCCGATCACTTCGCATTCAAGTTAGCTCCTCTCAGGTACCCAGGGACCGCGGATCTATTGGCCAGGCGGCCCCTGATGACCCCTCCGTTCCTGGGCTGGCCGGATTGGCCACCCATTCACCACCCCCTGCTGGTGCTTCGGCACGGCTGGACCTGCCGGGTCAACTGGCTGATCTGGAGTCCTCCTTCCTGGCTGGTTTGAGCTTGCTCCCCCAGGAGTTGGCCTCCACCCGCATCATCTTCTCCACCCTATACGCAATCCTAAAGGTTATTTGTTCCCATCTTTCCCACAATGCTGTACAACACTAATCTATTACCCGCAGTTAAGCCAGCTCCCCTCATTTTCGTCATACTGCTCATCATGTGCGCATTTCAACTATTTCAATATAACTGCAGATCGCGAGGCACCCTCCGGGATTCCCTGCCTCTCCTCTCCCATCCTATCGCAGCGAGCCAGGTACTCTGCTTTAAATCGCTGAATTGCAATAAACAGAATCTACCCAACATTCCAGGCTTCCACTATCCGCCCTTGTTCACCACTGACGACACCGACAAGACATATGTAGCTACGTACGTCCGGCTCGGTTTGGCCGCCACCGACCTCGGCCCTGTGGACGAGGGCGACGGTGGTGGCTTCACTTCCTCTCTAAGTATCTCTATTGAGGGCCTTGGCCTGTCCGGCCCCCTACATATTTTAAACTACTATAACCCCACAGGCTGCCGTGATTTTTCCTGGCTTGCCCCCGTGGTGGCCGACGCCAACTGGATTGTGGTCGGCGACTTCAACAGGCGCGACGCCCGTTGGGAAGACGGCTACCCGACCTACTCCAGAACCATCGGCGAGGCGCTTGCTAACGCCGGTCTCTCCGTTCTAAACGATGGGTCGTTTACCAGAATCCCGGATTGTACTGGCCATTCTGCCTCCGCCCTGGACCCAAGTCTCGCTACTCCAGCTGTCATGACTTGTGCCAGCTGGACCATCTTGGGCAATCCGGGATTCTCGGATCACCTGCCTATTACGGTCCAGTTTGACGGACGTCCACTTTCCGCACCTCGGCCCCCCCCCCCCGGGTCAACTGGGAGCGTGTAGATTGGGATGCCTACGCCCGCCTACTCGAACCCTTCTCTCTGCCGCCAGGCCTTGCCCTGTGTGAGATTGAAATTCGCCTCCGAGAGGCCTTGACCTCTGCCCTCGCGACTACCGCTCCTTTGCTTTCTGGCAGGCCCACGGGCATCTCGAAGCCCTGGTGGTCGGAGACCTGCCGCGTCGCGGTCCAGGCCAAACGTAAAGCCTACCAAAAATATAAAGCCTCTAACAACTCGACTACCCACCAACAAATGCGTCAGGCCAGTCTAGAGGCCAAGCGTATTATAGCTTCTGCAAAACGCGACCATGGACTATCCCAGTTGACTTCTTCTATGCCACTGGGAGTCCTCTGGGACAACGTCCGCAAACTCCGTGGCACTTACAGGCCTCTGGACCCTAACCTCACCGACGGCAGGCATGAGTTCCTGACCGCGGATGAGAAGGCCAACGCTTTTCTCTTCCAGTTCGTCTCCGCTGGGGACGGCTCTCGCCTCCCCCCCGACGAAAGGGCGCGCCGCCAGGCGTTCGAGGCCTCACTGGCTCCCGAGCCCGTGCCCGAACCACCAACCCACCCATTCACTATTTTTGAACTGGCTCGAGCACTTAGGTCCTGCCCCACCAAAAAGAACGCCGGCCCAGACGGTATCCACAACATCATGCTATCCAAGGCCCCTGTCTCCTTCAAGCTTCATTTACTAGAGTACTACAACTCCTGTTTTGCCTCCGGCTTTGTGCCCGACCCGTGGCGCGAGGCCATTGTTGTGCCCATACTTAAATCAGGCAAGCCTCGCAGATCGATTGAGAGCTACCGCCCCATCGCACTAACTTCCCACATGTGCAAGATCTTTGAGCGTCTAATCAAAGCACGACTCGAGTTCTTCTGCTCCCGCAACAATGTTATCCCAACCCTTCAGGCCGGCTTCCGACGGGGCAGGAGCATCTCTGACCACCTAGTTAAACTAAACGAGCATATCAGACGAACCATGCAACGCCGTCGGACCGTACTCTCATGTTTCTTCGACATCTCGCGCGCCTTCGATTCCGTCTGGCATGCGGGCCTTCTCTGTAGGCTTAAATCCCTCGGAGTAGACTCGCCCACCTGCGCCTTCGTCGCTGCCTTCCTTAGAGACCGCAGGATCCGGGTTCGCTGGAATGGGACCCTCTCACAGACGGGCCTCCTCTCCATGGGCGTACCCCAGGGTTCGGTAATAGCCCCACTTCTCTTTTCCATAGCCCTTTCTGGCGTGGGCATACATGTCCCGCACGCCTCTGTCGTCACGATGTATGCCGACGATATTGCCCTGTGGCGCCCCACCACCAGTCGCTCCCTGCGCCCACAACATTTCATGTTCCGCAGGGACCTCGACGCCTTCCAGGAGGACATAGACGCCATTTCGGCGGCGCTACGCCAAATCGGCCTCGCTCTCGCCCCTTCCAAAACCGTGTTTGTGCCCTTTCATAACCACCCCATCTTTAACACACTCTCTGTGCGCGTAGATGACACCCAGATCCGGGCCTCCAAGAGGGTCCGGTACCTGGGGTTCATTTTTCAGCAAAATGGTAAGTTTGGCGCCCATGTTGAGCGCAACTGTTCCAGCGCTTCCCGGGCCCTCTCACTGATCTTGGCTGTCCGCCGGGAGAGCTGGGGCGGCGACCCATCTACCTTGGTCCCCCTCGTTGTCTCTCTGGTGCGCTCGAGACTTCTCTTCGGTGCCGAACTCTTGTACGACATCACCGCTCCTCTCATTTCCAAGCTCGAGAAAGTGGAATGTAGGGCCCTTCGGATCGCTCTTTCACTCTCATACTCCACTCCCAGAAACCTGGTCTATCGCCTCGCTGGGCTCTTACCTCTCCGACATAAGATCATTCAGTCATGTGCCACTTACATTGTCAGGGCCGGCCAGGTCGCCAACTCGACCTCAGATGAACTCCTACCCCAGTTCATGTGGCCTCTTGCCTCTCGACCTCTAATCGGCATTGCCGAGTCCACTACCTCCGTCATGGGAAACTCTCCCCTACTCCGAACCAAGGTGGAGGTCATCCCTCCCCCCCGTCCCCCTTGGGAGCCTACTCCACCCACCACTATACCTGGTGATGGTCGTTTGTCTCGCTCTCAGGATTTTCCGCTCCTTACTGTAATGGCTCGGGAGTTGGTTCATTCCCTCTCCGACACTTGCCGTATTTTTACTGACGGCTCAGTTCTCCCGGGTGGCGCTGCCGGCTACGGGTTCTA
The DNA here is from genome assembly GCA_036898135.1 of Oncomelania hupensis. Lineage (NCBI taxonomy): Eukaryota > Metazoa > Mollusca > Gastropoda > Littorinimorpha > Pomatiopsidae > Oncomelania > Oncomelania hupensis. Next base: position 25,576,652 of record CM072527.1, on the reverse strand, counting down.
CTTGGACGGTGGGCCCTCCATCTCCGGAGGTCTGCCCCCGGGGACCTCTATTCTTACATGCGAGCTTATGGCCATCAAAGAGGCCCTGCAGTTCGTTTGTAAAGACGACTCCTCCACCGCCTCTAAGATCTCTATACTTACAGACTCAAGAAGCTCCTTACATTGCCTAAGTGGCCTATACTGCCGGTCACGTCCTAATCTTCTTCATTCTATCCTAGACCTAGTGTCCGCCCTGGACAGTCGTGGCTCGTCCACGCATTTCTATTGGATTCCGTCCCACGTCGGTATTCGCGGCAATGACTTAGCCGACCGCGCGGCTGCCGTCGGCTCAACCGGCGAGGCCTCAGCCTCCCTTCGAATTCCTCCCTCTTTACTTGAGGTCTATTCCTCAATCAAAAGCAAGTCCGCCCTCGTCTGGGACGCTGAGTACGCCCTCTGGTGCGCCGACAGATGGGAGCTGGCCCTGCTCCGGGGGCGTCATCCCGCCCCACTCTTTTCTGCCTGCCCACCCCATCTCAAACCTATTGCTCTCCGCCTATGTTCAGGAAAGACCATCCAGTCCTACCTTGACAGACCGTGTATCTGCGGTGCTAATATTTCTTTTGACCACTGTATCCTCCTTTGCCCGGCCCTAGACGCAGACTTCTCCCGGGTCGCAAACTTGTTTTTTCCAACCTAGTTCCAGTCATTCGCCCAATAAGGCAATCACCGAAGTCGAACGAAGCTCTCCGATGTGTTGCGAAATGATGCTTGCATGACTACGACTAGTTGACATTAACAATGATCGCTGTTGCTTCTAATTCTGTTCGATTTACAGAGATTAGCATTTCGCAACGGTATACTTTGCTATTATCGACCAAATTTAATAGTTGCGTTCCTTGATTTGCATTTTGTTAGTTCTCAGCAGTAGGCTAATAATAGCATTCGGATTCCCCATTTCCTGCCTAGAACCAAGTAGACACTGTGTTATACAGTATACATAGGCTTAATCTACATTATATATTATAAGTCGGTCTTCGCGCAGCGAAGAAGCTCGCTAGCTGAATATAATTATTAGAACTGTATTGTTTGTTTTATATGTAAATAAATGTATAAACTATATCTATTCTAATTAATAATATTTAAGCCTATACTTTATAATATTTGAATCTTTAAATTTCCGGAGAAGGACGAGTAGGCTAAGCGATTTTTTAAAAAATAACTCGAGATCAGAGTTAAATTAATAGTTAGTTATTCATTGCTTACAGGGTCCAGCGGACTGCAAAGAGCCGAATCAGGACCACAAAATCAAGACAACTCGAGATCAGAGTTAAATTAATAGCTAATTAGTTATTCATTGCTTACAGGGTCCAGTGGACTGCAAAGAGCCGAATCAGGACCACAAAATCAAGACAACTCGAGATCAGAGTTAAATTAATAGCTAATTAGTTATTCATTGCTTACAGGGTCCAGTGGACTGCAAAGAGCCGAATCAGGACCACAAAATCAAGACCACAACTTCGCTAGTAGAAGTAGTAGTAGTGGTAGTAGTAGTAGTAGTAGTAGTAGTAGTAGTAGTAGTAGTAGTAGTAGTAGTAGTAGTAGTAGTAGTAGTAGTAGTAGTATAATTATTTAGTTAAATCTTTAATTTATTTATTTGTTATTATTATTATTATTATTATTATTATTATTATTATTATTATTATTATTATTATTATTATTATTATTATTATTATTATTATTCCTACTTTTAAAAAAAGAAGAAGAAAAGAATTGTGTGCTGCTGTGCGTGCTCAATGGTGTAAATATGGTCAGTGACGTTTTGTTTGTTTTTGCTGAAGTTGGATATAACCCGAAATATTCAGATGGTGTTACTGGTTATTTTTTCTAATAGATTTACCAAAGTTTTCAGATTTATGGAAATTTCCGCCTGCCACGCAACATTTTTTTTAAATACGTGTTTCTCATTAAAATACATATCATTGAAATACATATAACAAATTTACTGTATCAGTTAAAAAGAATAATATTAGTTAAATAAATAATTGCTTTGGTGCTTGCAATAAAAATGTCACTGTTTTTGGAGACCATTATAAACTTGCTTTGCCTTGTTGTGCTGAAGGGACATCAACGTATCCATAGTGCTTTGAAGTTTTGTCATGGTTTTATTGTTGATATAGATTTGAAATCGTTGTATGTGTACATTATGTGTTATGTAGTACTTTTACTCTTTATTACTAATTGTGTCAGTATATTAATCATCATAAAATAATAATAATACTAACTGCTTCAATATGCGAATCTCGACTTGACTTACAGCTTGAAGCTGTGCAGATCGAAACAGAATTAGATCTAGAAGCAACAACGGCTATTTTTATGCACGGATGTTTCACCACAGGCTCTGAAGTCTTTTCTTTCGTCTTTGTAAACTCGTGAGCTTCCTACATACGTACGTAGTATACAGTATGTAATTGAGGCCTACGAAAGACGAGACTTCCCAGCCTGTGGTTTCACGCAGTCCTGCCAGCATTCGTTCGTAAAACATCGGATAGCTTCGCTCGACTCGGAGAGCTTCGTTCGACTTCGGTAATTGCCTTTTCCGGCGAATGACTGGAACTAGGTTGGAAAAAACAAGTTCGCGACCGGGTCAGAGCCATCTGTCGTGACGCCCGCTTGGGCCATACGATATCTGATCTTGTTACATTTGCTCTATCTTCTGACATCGGTATCCTCTTTCTGACTGCCGGACTCATTTACAGCTCCAGAGTTGCGGCCTACATGTAACAGCTTGCAGCCCCCACATTTTTACACCCGCGCCACGCACATAGGGTCCGTCTGGGTCGGTGGGGGCGGCCTGCGGCTACCTGCCCCGACCTACGCCTGTTCCCACCCACCTTACGCCTATAGTACGTATGATCCGGACTATCATACTATCTCCCCGTTTACTCGCCTACCTCAGAACATACTCTAGTAGATCCTTCGGATCCTAGAGCCCGTTTCCGATTGACCTTACTACCTCTGGCCTCTGCCTTCAGTCGACCCTCAGGGTCCTGGGTATCAGCGCACACCATTGACTGTCTGACCTTACCACTTTTAAGACTTGTTCCCAGTTGACCCAAGAGTCCTGGATGACCTCTTGATTTTTGGACTAGACCACCATATAACTTAGGCTAGTAGATCCCATCGATCATAGACCTCGCTCGCCGACTGACCCCCACTTGGCTCTTGCCTTCAGTCGACCCTCTGGGTCCTGGGCATCAGTCCTTACCATTGACTGTCCATACCACATACACGACCCATTAAGACTATCCCAGTTGACCCGAGTGTCCTGGTTACCTCTCAGGACGGTTCTCCCGTGCCACACGTCACCTTCAAGGCGACGATTTGTGTATAGTAAATGCCCTTCTCATCAACTCTCGACTGCATGGTTATTTCCTTTTCTCCTCCTCTCCTCTTCCTCCTACGGGCTTCTAGCCCGCCTTCTCTGGCAGAGCCGGTTAGGTGCTTTCACCCCAGCTTTTTAACCTTTTATTTTTGGTCCTGATAGGATTTTTATATTTATCTAGACGTTGCCCGTTGCCAGTGCCTGCTTGTCAGGCATCAGCTCCCCTTGGCTTCTGCTGTGCAGACCACTCAACCCTCAACCTTACCATCATGTAGTTTTCTATACGATAGACCTGTACCACTTCCACCATAGCCTGTTAGAACCCGGTCCTTCATTATATAAAACTACTCCACTATATCATCCTCTAGCCACCCTCACCCCCCCCTCCCCTGCCCTCACGCCCGTGCCCTGCCCGTTGGCTACCCTACCCTTCCACGCCATCGTACCTCACCGACGTCATCCGCCATAGCACCACTCCGATTCATCGTACTCTCTACCTGGACGTCGTAGCTGCGTCCCGCGCTCCATCTTCACATGACTTCCTTCCGCCACACGACATCTTAATACATCGGCCCTCCTACATCTATGTCCCCTATACGCACCTGTGTCCGGGGACGGTAATCTACTTACTGAACTGACTGAACTGAACTGAGAAGTTAAAAGGAGGGCACGGGCCCTGGCTGGGCCAGAGTGACCTGGTCACTTCTGTTTCCTATAGGCTTGTATGCATTCCTGAGCCACTTTGGATGATGAGTTCATTGAGTCCTTGTGAGTCAGTTAATGCGTCTGATGTTAGCACAAGATAAGATAAGATAAGATAAGACAACTTTATTATCTTTTACAAGAAATTACATTGTGGTGTACAATTACAATCAACAAGGAATAAACATCACAATAATAATAACAACAATCATAATGACAATGAGGATAAAAATGCACAGTCACATATAAATATAATTACACTTATGCATGCTAACATTAAACGACAGCAAATGTGAAATGAGATTATTTTGGGAAAAAAAAACCCACACACACACACACACGCACACATACACACACACACACACACACACACAAACACACATGTCATTTATTAAGTAATGAGGCAGCCTTTGGAATAAAACTGTTTTTCGTTCTGAGAGTTCTGACCCTTGGCAGGAGCTGGAAGTGGTGCGCAAGCACATGAGTGCTATCCAGAACAAAGCAACTAGCTTTCCGCACAACACGTCTTTCATACAACACCTGCAGACTCTCTTGTTTCACTCCCACAACCCTCCCACAGACTTTCACTACTCGATCCAGCATACTTTTGTTTTTTACACACAAACTTCCATACCAGCAGATAAAAGAAAAGGTAAGAACGGACTCAATAAAAGAAGAGTAAAAGGTCTGAAGGATGCGGCTACTGACTTGGAGATTTTGAAGTTTTTGAAGGCAGTAAATTCTAGACTGACATTTTTTGTGTATGGCCTGGGTGTTTGCAGTGAATTTCAGTTTCTCGTCAATGATGGTTCCCATGTATTTGTATTGGGTGACTCTCTCGACTGTAACACCATCAATAACAAGGTCTGGAATGAGAGTGTTGTTTTTACGAAAGTCAATGACCAGTTCCTTAGTTTTCTTGACATTTAAGTCCAGATAGTTTTGTTTGCACCAGGAGCTGAACCTATCAACTGCAGAGAAGTACACAGCATTTGAATTGGACAGGTCCACAAGGGCAGAGTCATCCGAGTACTTTATGACCGGTGAGGTATCAGTTCCTCTGCAGTCGTTTGTGTAGAGCGTGAAAAGTACCGGAGAAAGAACCGTACCCTGAGGAGCTCTTGTGGACGTTTGTTTGAGAGATGAGACAGCAGAGTGAAAGCGGACAACCTGAGATCTGGACACGAGGAAGTGAACGATCCACAGGACGAGTCTAGGAGGGACAGTGTAAGACAAAAGCTTCTGAGCCATGAGGTGTGGCTGTATGGTATTGAAAGCAGAAGAAAAGTCTATAAATAGAATACGGACAAAGGAACCAGAGGTCTCTAAGTCTCTAAGGGCATTCATGGGTTAATGCGCCTGGTGTTAGCATAAAAGCATTTGTGTGTTAATGCGCCTATTGTTAGCACAAGGGCATTAGAGGGTTAATGCGCCTGTTGTTAGCATAAGGGCATTCGTGGGTTAATGCGCCTATTGTAGCATAAGGACATTCGTGGGTTAATGCGCCTATTGTAGCATAAGGACATTCGTGGGTTAATGCGCCTATTGTTAGCACAAGGGCACTCGTGGGTTCATGCGCCTGATGTTAGCATAAGAGCATTCGTGGGTTAATGCGCCTGTTGTTAGCACAAGAGCATTAATGGGTTAATGCGCCTTTTGTTAGCACAAGGGCAATAGTTTGTTAATGCCCCTGTTGTTATTGGTTAATGCGCCCGTTGTTAGCGCCAGGGCATTAGTGGGTTAATGTGCCTGTTGTTACCAAAAGGGCATTATAGTTGGTTAATGCACCTTTTGTTTTTGGTTAATGGGCCTATTGTTATGTCAAGGGCAATAGTTGGTTAATGCGACTGTTGTTAATTCCACGGTGCCGAGAGCCTATTAATTACAACGCCAGACGAATGTTAAATTACAATAATCGTCACTCTTGCGAGAGTCACCGACGAACAACCTCTTCACCATTGACGCCTTTAAGCTTTCCACAAACCGGTTAGCGTTATATTTCCTTTCAACACTCTGTCACAGAAGACGAACAATAAGAAGAACATGAAGGAGGAGGAGGAGGGAAAAGAAGAAGGGAAAAGAAGAAGGAATAATAATAATAATAATAATACTAATAATACTAAAAATAACAATAATAATAATAATAATAACAACAACAACAACAACAACAACAACAACAACAACAACAACAACAACAACAACAATAATAATAATAATAATAATAATAATAATAATAATAATAATAATAATAATAATAATAATAATAATACCAATACCAATAATAATAATAATAATAATAATAATAATAACAACAACAACAACAATAACAACAACAACAACAATAATAATAATAATAATAATAATAATAATAATAATAATAATAATAATAATAATAATAATAATAATAATAATAATTCAGCGGTCAGCATTAAAATTTTTTTCAACACTCTGTCACAGAAGAAGAACAACAAGAAGAAGAACAAGAAGGAGGAGGAAGAGGGAGAAGAAGGGAAAAGAAGGAGGAATAATAATAATAATAATAATAATAATAATAATAATAATAATAATAATAATAATAATAATAATAATAATAATAAAAGGAAGAAAAAATAGCTGAAGAAGAAAAAGACCACCCCCCACCACCACCAACAACAACAAACTGCAGCAACACTACCAAATACATGTTATCTTGTTTATTGACATATATCATGTCATGGACACCATCAATTTCAATCTAAATAAAATAAAACCAACATTTGATGTGGAATGTGCTTGATTTTTCGTGACTGCCATTGAGGTTACAAACAAACATATATATATATATATATATATATATATATATATATATATATATATATATATATATATATATATATATATATATATATATATATATATATATATATATATATATATATATATATATATATATATATATATATATATATATATATATTAAAGAAAGAGAAAAGCGGTTACACATTTAACATGAATAACACTGGAGGCACTGTGGTCTAATGGTAGTGCTTCGGCTTGAGGATCTGAAGGTCCCGGGTTCGAGCCCTGGCCGAGCCATTGTGTTGTGTCTCTGGGAAAGACACTTTACTCCTGTTTTCCTACTCCTTCGGATGAGAGTATAAACCGAGGTCTAGTCTGTGTGTCGCATACATTCCATCATAACGGACTTTAAAGATCCTGACGCTCATGTCCTAGACGGGTGAGTGCCGGTAACAAGAACACACCCAGCATGCACTTGGTCCTTCTCCCCCATCCCTGGCTGCCCAGGATTGTGCTCAGTTGTCCGGGCGTCATACCATGCGCCAAAGGCTGCGGGTGGGCGTCTCGGACGGTTTGAGTTAGATCCTGTATCGGCCAGCGCCTTGATCCTTAGGCTAAGGCGCCTTATAAATGACGAACATTAAATTAACAAATATTTATGCAGTTTTAGATCATGTTTTATGTATACATTTCATGAACGTGACATTAAAAAACTGCCATCTTTTGAGCAATTAAAAACAACCCGATGTATAAAGTTTTACATGATTTTTGGCACAGGCAACAATTAAATAAAATGAATTTTTATTTTAAAAAAAAAAAGTTTTTTTAACAATTGTGAAGAAATGATTTTGAAATACTGAATTTTTAAAACCAAAATACTACAGTTTTAAAACCAAAATACTGGATATTTTATGTGATGGCAATCGAAAATGAATTTTGCACGTCCAATGTTAATTAATTAATGAAGTCAATTAATTGGTCTCATTAAGATATTATTGTAAAAAGTTTATATATTCTTTAAAATTAACAATGCAATGATTCCCCCCCCTCTCCCCCCCCCTGGAAAAAAAATTAAGATGAAGAATGAAAGAAAGGAAGAAATAAAAAAAAACACAAAGAAATCTTAAAATGGTGATACATTTTGTTTATTAAACAAAAATCAGATTAAACAGGTAATGTTGTGTTAATGGATTTCCGACATCGATCTAAATGAGTTCAACCAATATGTCAGAGTCAATGCCTGACCTCTGAAAATACATCAATGGTCAGTTTTCTCAAACAATTGTGTACACATTTCAGTTGTATTTGTTGTGTAAGAACAGTTATTTTGCTTTTTGTCACACCCATCGTCTGTTTTATTTTGTTTTATTTATTTCTTTTTGTGTTATTTCTTTTTACATTTTACCACAGAGTGTGATTGTGCTTAATGTTACAAACGTGTTTGCAAGATCTTTTAATTGAAGTCGTAAAAGTGTTGTGTGGGATGGAGATGCGCGTTTGACTATTTACCAACGACGGAGCAATATCCATAATGCAATGCATGTTGTCATTTGGCTAAATAAATTATGCATTAAGTTAAATCTTCTGTTAATTTCAGCACTCGTGAATGTCGTAAAGATGTATTATTTTAGGCTATTTTTTATAATTGATCCGAATTTGTGCAATGACTGGAACATGTGCAATGCATCAACGTAAAATTTATGTTGACTTTATTATAAAGAGACATTTGTATCTAATCCTTTAGTAAAAAAAAACAACACACACAAAAAACTAACAAATGTTGAAATTAGTTTTTTGAGTCGGGACTTTGATGAACACAATCTCATACCACTGACTTCGCGTGCAAAGGTAATTTAAGAAATAAACTTTATTAGTTTATATAAAATAAAAAAATAAAATAATACAAATGAACACAAGAAGAAGAAGACGAAGGAGTTTGTGACCTGGTAGTTCAGTGGATAGTGTGTTGGTTTTCTATGTTGAAGGTCACTAGTTTGAACCCCGCGTTGGACGAGCTTACGTGATTTAGGTACAAGGCTTTTCAGGACACGGAAGGTGTTCTCCGGGTACTCCGGATTCCTCCCTCCCTTCAATAAAGGTATTGGAAGCAGTCAATGTAAAATTAAAAAAAAAAAATTTCTATTCCGGCTAGTGTAATTTGAGTTCGATGCATCCTAGAAGAAGAAAAAGAAAGTAATGGACAGGAAGGTACAGTAAATAAATAAATAAAGAATAATCGATTATGCATAGTTCTGGTGTCCAATGCATAGTTCTGGTGTCCAAAACATTTGACCTCACCACACCCCTCTGCTCATATTCCGTATACATTAGACATCATGGTCTTCGTCTACTACCAATACTCGTTTTCGAACGCTATGGCTAGGCCAGGCGACACGGCTTAGCAGTAGGCCGGCTTGGGGTCGTGCTGGATGGCATCTGGCCAGTTGCAGGCGAAGCTGACCTGGTCCCACTCCAAACCACTCGCACAGCTCTGTCTCACTGGAGTACCGATGACACACTGCAACAGCAACAAAGCTTTAACCAGAGTGAGTATGAACCATTGGTGAGTGTTAGATTGAGACGCGCACGTTAGATCCGATCATTTTATTTTGCAAAGCATGCAATGATAGCGTGTATTTACCTTTGATTTTATTTTGCGCTGTTGCTAGCAGAAGCTTTGCATATTGTTAATAATTTTCCGTCGATCGATATTGTTGAGAATTTTGAGGAATTACTTGTTTATTATTGATCGAAGCTTCCAGACTTTACGGGTAACAGCTGGTCGAATTATGTAGATTCGTAAACATTATGTGATGTAAGACAGTACATTGTTCCGTGAGAATTTTATTTTGATTGGGTGTGATTGCACTGTGCTAGAATGTTCGAAGTTTTTATCGATTGGAGAGAGGCTATATAAGTAATGCACTGTCTGCTTGTGAGAGTGATGTGATCTTTGTAGTGATTTTCAGACAGCGATCTTGTATGCAGCTGTTGCTGTTAGCTGACAAAAGTTGCAGAGCTTTATACGACGACTCTGCCTTGTTGCTGAGTGATCAGGCTGCGTGGATAAACGAATTCCAGTTACATTCAAGCATCAGGGCTGAATCAACAATTGATAAATAATATGTACCATTTTGGGGGTCAAACCGCGATCTACGCCAATCCAAGGGTTCTACTGCAACAACAAGCGAGTCAGCGTTATGAGAGGCAGTCATTGAGGGCTAACGCCAACGAGTTGCGTCGGGAGGGACCAACATACTGGGACTACCGCTCCGAAGGATTCGGGTTGACTGCAATGGCGTGTAGTCACCGAAGAGAGTGCATGGAACATGTGAGCATGTATTCTGGTTAAAGATCTCCGTGTTTTGAGCCTCATTAGTGATTTAGGGAAGATGGCATTTATTATTATTATTATTATTATTATTATTATTATTATTATTATTATTATTATTATTATTATTATTATTAAAATCTGTCTTACTTGGTAAAATGCTCTATAGTCGCAAGGGTCAGCGAGAAAGGTGTCCTGGGCTGTGCAGGTCACACCAGAGGAGGAGGGGACGGCAGGGGACGCCTCGTGGACGCAGGTATAATCCTTCTGGCTCCACTTGGTCTTGTAGGCACAAGGCTTCACCCACGCGTTTCCCCATTCGTCACATTGGATGTACCTGAAAACCAAAGGAAGGAAAGATTGACAGAATGAATGACTGATAAATGACGATGTTGATGATGACGATGATGGTGATGATGATGATGCTATTGAATGCAGTCAATCGAAAATAATATAAAAAAAAATCGAATTCCTTTCCGACTTCTATTAGCGATCTCCCTGCCTATACGCCACATGTTTGAGTGATAGATGTGTGTTTGGTGTGTGTGTGACAGTAGGTGAAACATGTGAACATGTATGCTGGTACAGATCACTGCACTTTGAGCCCTGATCGCTATTTTTGTGTGTGGGAAAGCGCCTTTATAGCATCCAGTATTTTGATGGTGATGCTGATGATGATGGTGATGATGATTATTATGATGATAATGATGAAGATGATGATGACAGTGTGTTGTTTTTAAAATCGAAACTCATCGTTAAATTTGTATATGTGGCAAAAGTCCCAAACTGCATACATCTTTTTGTGACCATGATTAAGGGCATCATCATCATCATCATCATCATCATCATCATCATCATCATCATCATCATCATCATCATCATCATCATCAAAGAAAGCGTTTCATCATCGTCATCATCATCGTAGAAAGGTTAGCGTTTCATCATCATCATCATCATCATCATCATCATCATCATCATCATCATCATCATCATCATCATCGTAGAAAGGTTAACGTTTCACAATCATCATCATCATCACCATCGTCGTCGTTGTCATCATCGTTCTCATCCTACTTAAACTCACTTCTTTGCGTCAGGGGGAAAAGTAAAGTAGTACTGATTCTGACTCAGCACGGCCAGAGAGCAGGGGTTGGTCTCACCGCCAGGAAGTGGCGCCACGTCCACAGGAGTCTGGGGGTTCTGGGCGGTGCTGTTGCTAGGGGTGTTACTGTTTTCTTGGGTGCTCGGGGCTCCGGGAGAAACGTAACCGCACGCATGAGTGTCCGCATTGAAGTTCACTCCGCCTGGGCAAGATGTGACGTAATACTGCCCGCTTCCGTCACACTGCACACAAAAAAAAAGAAAAAAAAAAGACGTCCTCTGATTACACAATATCAAAATAGGCAAAAATGCAAATCCCAACGTAAAACAAAAAAGGCAGAAAGATGAAGACCTAACAAGTTTTCAGTTGATACGTTTGCAGAAATATAATTTTAAAATATTAAGTTAGAAGCTAGTGGAGTGTGACAAAGGGGCTGCTATATTTATCCTTGGTTTACTTACGAATAAGAACTTTGTAGGGTTGTATTGATATTGGAACCTGACGATTCCGTTCTTGAGGTTTTCTTCGGTGCACGGATTCTCCAGACCGGTGGTAATGTCCTCTGAAACAATACGCCAGCATCAGTAAATCTATTAATTATTCACATGGCCCAAATAATCAATCGACCACTGACGAAATCATTGATCAGTCACATGGCAAAAACAATCAATCGACCACTGACGAAATAATTGATCAGTCAACGCACTCACCCACAGGCGAAAGGAACGTAAAGAATGACTATATCCTATCCTATCCTATCCTATCCTATCCTATCCTATCCTATCCTATCCTATCCTATCCTACCCCGTAACTCTGAGGTCGTTGGGGCACCACAGATGATCGTTTAACCAGCATACTCCATCTTTCTCTGTCCTCAGCAACCCTGATGGCTTTGCTCAATGTCAAGCCAGAACATTCTCGAATGTTGTTTTCCCACCTCTTTTTCGGTCTCTCTCATCTTCTACCTTCTTGCACTGTGCATTGCAGGATGGTCTTTGCAAGGCCTGATGATCTGGTGACGTGGCCATACCATCGGAGTTAGTCGCGAGAGGCTAGTTCTAACCCAGCACTAAAGCTTCATGCTTACACGTTCAGTCTGCTTTTACCTATGTAAGTTAAGTCGCTGACTAGCAGAAGACCGAAGTAGGTGGTTCTACACATGTGTAGGCTACAGTTTCACTAAGATAAGCCGTGAAGTCATCCAGCTGACCAATCACCCGCAAACCCAACTACGTGGCGTCACTATTCTCGTAGTCTCGCATTATAGCCGACCACAGCGGAAGGAGAGTAACTGTTAGTCTTTGTCCGAACATCATCTTAGCAAGACGCACGTTGATAGATCTTTCTCGCGGAAGACTCGGCAGGTGACGGATGAAAAGCATTCATCGACAATATAGCCAGAGCTTGACATTGTCAAAAAGGTAAATGATTGATCTTTTGTTTCATCGCTATTCATTGATATGATTATTGTATTATGTTTGTGAAGTTTTGCCATGTTTTAGAATTGCGATTGTTAGTAAAACTTTGCTGACCATGTGGCGGACACGCGACCTGTTTCCGCACCACAATGTAGCCTCCACTGTCCAACTGTTGTTTCTCCTATGTGTATTATTGCAGACCAGCGGCTGTACCGGAGAATGTGTATATTGTTAATTACTTCTCCAGATGTGTAGTTTAGCCAGGATATATGTATATATGTATAGGAATTATGTTAGAGATTCCAGTGGACCACGGACTTAGAAAATTAACTATATAAGTGCAGATGATCTCACTGAGGGCTATTTCTGCCAACAGTGAGACGCTCTGCACAACCTTTGTAAACAAGGAGTTGCAGAAGTTCGTCTCATATTTTGCAGACGAGCAGGCATCTTGGTCCACGGCAGGGAACAAACTCCACAGAGAAGCAACCCTGACACGTGGCCTGCAACCTTGAGCAGCGAGAGCATTGGGCTCCACTAGCTCCGTAGTCAACTACCAAGAAGAAGAGACAACAACACTGCACATCGACTAGAAAGTTAAGTCCTCCGAAACCGTGACCAAACACTGATCTACGATAGTCTACTCGTCCAGAAAACCGAATAATAGGACAGAAAGAACTCATAGCCCAATGATGAGACAGTAACAAATATCGAGAACAGTAGCTGCATAGACCCATCAAGGAGCGAACTACTCGACGTAAAATTTGGACATTTAAGTTAGTGTAGAGATTAGAAGATTTTGTATAGAGTAGAGGAAATACATGTGTGATATTTACTGTTAACAAGTGGTTGGACTACCTATGTTTCATAGCCGTGTGAGAGCTAGTGTGTCAGTGAATCTTTAATCTTTTCTCCCTATCTCTGTAATCCCATACTAACACAGACCGAGCTAAACTTATAAATGTAATACGATTAGTCATAGGGTGATTACACTAGCCGATCCCCGCAGACGATAGACGAGTGGGTAATAACATTCCATTGTACAGAGCCCAGCAACAATAGACCCACCGTCACATCGTAATTGGCGAGCCTTGCCATGATATGTGTATAATAGGAACTGATATAACAGGATCTGTGTATAATAGGAACTGGGTATAACAGGATCTGATACAATGGCTCCTAAATATTTGAAGCTATGCATTGCGTTGAGGGATTGGCCTAGGACTTTGATGTCCGTGTTGATGCCATTGGTGTTGTTGGTCATTAGTTTGGTCTTCTCTGCACTTATTTCCATTCCATCGGCTCTGGAGGTGGTGTCAAGCCTCTGTACCAGCTGTTTATGTTCTTATTCGTCTCTAGCCAATCCATCAGTGTCATCCGCAAAACGGAGCTTGGAGATTGTTCTACCCCTTATGCTGACTGTGCCTTCGTGATCTGCAAGGGCATCTGACATGATGCACTCTAGGAAGATGTTGAAGAGAGTATATATATTCTTGGCGCACACCGACTGTTGTTCTGAACCAGTTTCCGATGGCGCTGTTATGGAGGACTGCACTGGTGGCCTTGTCATACAGGCTTTTGATGACTTCAATAATTTTAGGGCTGATGTTGTACATTTTCATGGTTGACCACAGAGCTGCATGCCAGACTCGATCAAACCCCTTCTCGAAGTCTACGAATACATGATATAGATGTTGTTGGTGCTGTAGGTGTTTATCGCAGATTATTCTGAGGTTAAAAATCTGTTCAGTGGTACATCGCCCCGCCCTGAATCCTGCTTGTTCTTCAGCTATGATTGGTTCAGCTTGGGGTTTCAACCTATTAACTATAAACAACTACAGCAATAACCACAACAATAACAACAACAACTACAAGATTTGATCTGACAATGGAGAAATTACAGATCATTATAGGATAGTGGAAGTGGCAAATTTTACTTTGTTCTATATCTAGTACTGTATTACGGATGAAGAAAATCAAGGGAGCCTACCCGCTTGGCACAGGCCATAGTTGACGACTTCATCGGGAGTGCAGGCCCTTTGAGCATTGTTCTGTATGCACACGACCTTCACCCCTGTAATCGAAACAACACTGTCGTCATCGATAACATCAAAATGCACTGATGAAACAGCAATGTTCATCTGGATAACGTCATAATATGCTGACATATGTGTTGTGAAGAACATGAAAAAATAACTAATTTGAGCATTCTTTTATTTGCCTTCAGGTCAAAGACAACTTACATCATAACAATTTAAAAAACATATATATCCCCCTCAAAAACCCCATAAATAACGTCATCAGTGATAATATGACGTTATTTAAAAAAAAAAAAGTATGGCATCATATCCTCACCGCTCCACCCCCCCACCCCCCCCTCCGCCACCATCCACAACCTCAAAATAAAATAAAAAATAAATAAAATAAAGAAGAAGAAATAAAATACAAACACGAGTATAACATCATCAACACAACCAAAGTATAACATCACATCGAAACATAAATATTAATAGGATACTGACGGTTATCATTGACGACACCGATGGTCCAGTTGTAGTCTATGCATTTGGTCAAACTGTCCGCAGAAGAGGGCAAGTTGGTCCCAACCACGGTCATGTAGACGGGTGTGCCCTCAGGTGCGGTCACAGCGCTGTGAATGACTGCGGGGGATGTCGGGGTGGCGGTATAGAGTTCGTCGTACACAGCAGGGCCAGGCCGAGGGTCGGAAGTGGAAATATAGATGTGGAGAATACCACAATTCACTCTGGCTTCCTGTGGAACATTGGATACAGCACAAGGGTTAGGAACGACAACAAGGCATTCAGAAGTAACGTATATATCCATATATTAAATGTTAAAAAAAAAAAAAAGGGAATACTGGAATGGCCTTTTAGCAGATGAGAACATGATGAATGTTTTAATATCAATAAATCAATTACTCACCACGACTTTTCCCTCTGGGGGTACAGGTGTCTCGTAGGTGATCTCAATGGGGTCCTTGGAAGACCCCTGAGCTGGCGTTTCCGGAGTGACCTTCACGTTGGCTGCCAAGGTCAAAGAAAATGTATCAATTTGCTGTCATGGTCTTGGAAAATAAATAGTCTTTATTACACCCACAAACACACCCACTCACACCCACCCACACACACCCACATACATACATACATTCATACACACACGAGGCAACTGCCACGTTTAACAGAATGACCGGGATCTTTAACTTGTCGTGAAGGCGATACCAGAAATTTGAGTCACAGTACAAACAGTCGTACAGAACGTCGACTTCAGATATGAAACCCTGGTCGCTTAATTGCGACGTTGGGCCCTCCTAAAACGGATCGCCATGACGTGTCGCTGGAACAACACTATGTTACGTTGAAACGCGAATGATAGTATGGCTGAAGCGTGTACGATAGATCTAATCGTTTCGATTTGCAAAGTATTCAATAATAGAGTTTATTTACCTTTGATTTGAGTTTGCATTGTTGTTAGGAAAGGCTTTGTATAACGTTGATAATTTCCGTTAGTCGATATTGTTGTAGAATCTTCTGGATCGGCATGTTTATCATCGATCGAAGATTCGGGATAATTGTAGAAATTTGAAGGAACGATCCGGAAGGAGAAGAAATGTGTAATGACGTAAGTCAGTGATGACGATCTTTAGTTCGATTGGTGGCAGTACGTCATTTCTACCGTATTCGAAATCTTTCCGGAAAAGAGAGAGGTTATTTAATCGTGTGCCGAGATTGTTGTTGAGACAGTAAAGTTGTTGATAGTGATTTGGAAAGTTGCTGTGAAAGTTGTTGAGTTGAATTGAGAATTGTATGCAGTTGTTGATGTGTGCTGAATAAAAGTGGAAAACTTCATACGTCGACTTTGTGACTTGTATGCTGTTTGGACGGGCTGTGTGAATAAACGAATCTGAGTTACACCCTATCAGGAATTCAAGCATCGGGGCTGAATCAGATACTGATAGAAAACACCAACATCAAACTGAGTGTAACATTTTGGGGGTCAAGCCGCGATTCACGCCATAGCCAAGGGTTCAACTGCTACAACAAGCGAGTCAACGTTACGAGAGGCAGTCATCGAGGGTAGCCGCCAACGAGTTGCGTCGAGAGGGGCCAACATACTGGGACTACATCACCGATAGGTTCGGGTTGACTGCAAGGGCGTGTAGTCGCTGAAGAGTTGCTTCGTGAGCGAACAACAGATCGGGACTACGTGGCTGCCGCAAGACTACGTCAAGGGACAGTCTCGGAGCTACATCGCCAGTGTTACAGCGAGCGTCGAGCGGACGTCGCGTCTACTTCAGCACAGGAGCGTATACATCAACACCAGCGTGGTGCAGCGTCGCATACGACGAGGACAGCGGGGCCTGCGTCAGCGAAGGCGACTAGTGACAAGCATCAGCGCTACTGCAGAAAGCGTGCTGTTCTAGAACAGTCTAGAAAGGTACAGCACAGTCAAGAACTTTCCAGAAAAAGAAAAAAAAAAGAACTCTACAGTCAAGAACTTTCTAGAAGAAGAACCTTCCAGAAAAGAACTTTCCAGAAAAGAACTTTCTAGAAAAGAACTTTCCAGAAGCATCAAGATGGCTGACTTCTGGCAGAAAGGGGTTGAACTGAATCTAAAAGGCAAGCAGCTGACGGAGTACGTCAAGTCTCAGGAGAGAACACGAGAAAGAGAATTGGAAGAGAAGCGTCTAGAAAAAGAAATAGAACTAGAACAGAAGCGTCTAGAAGTAGAAGAGCAGCGTCGCCGTGAAGAAAGAGAATTTGAACTGAAGCGTCTGGAAATTGAACAGCAGCGGCAAGAAAGAGAAGATGAGCGCAGGCGTGAGGAAAGAGAAGCTGATCGTCAGTTCCAACTAGAGTTGGCGCGCATCCAGCAACAGCAGCATGCGCCACAAGTTATCAGTGACAACACGGCTCCAAAATTGCCAGCTTTCGTCGACGGGAAGGACCAGATTGACAGTTATCTGGCGAGATTCGAAAGGTTCGCCGAAAGCTCCAACTGGCAACCTCAAGACTGGGCAATTCGACTGAGTGCACTTCTGACGGGGCAAGCTCTCGAAGTTTACACCAGACTGTCGAACGATGACGCCAAAAACTACGACGTCTTGAAAGAGGCCCTGTTGCAGTGCTACAACTTTACAGAGAAGGGCTACCGTAAACGCTTCCGTGAATGCCGGCCTAAGTCAGACGAGACGCCAAAGCAGTTTGTGGAGCGCCTGTCGTCATATCTACACAAGTGGGTGGAGTTATCAGGCGAAATGAAGTCTTACGACAGTCTCCATGACCTGATTGTGAAAGAACAATTTCTCAATGCCTGTCACAAGGACCTAGCGACCCACTTAGAAGAACAAAAGCTGCAGACGCTTAAAGATGTGACTGAGGCTGCTGAAAGATATCTTATCGCTCATGGGAAAACGTTGGGGCCACCCAGCGCGACGAAACATTTTCAGAAGACTGCAAACCATGGGAACCAGATCCAGGGAAGCCAGACGAGCCAGAGACAGACAGACTCCACGCCTCCTCCCAGGGAAGGGCATTCAAGGGGCTGTTTCACCTGCAACGCTACAGACCACAGAGCGGCTAACTGTCCTCAAAACAAAAGTAGCGGACAGCGGAGCAGTACGGACAATTCAGCGGCGGGCAACCGGCAGAGGCGGTTCTCCAATCAACGGCAAACCAGTAGATCTGACCATCAAGTGTGCGGCGGGAGCGTCATTCTTCCGAGTGAAACCGAGCGCGCAGCTACTCCCGCGGACGTGCAAGAGTGCATAACCGATGGCCAACTTCTCCTTGCCAACGGAAAATCCATCCCCGTCGTCGCCAGCGCAGCTGTGACCGTCCAGAACATGCCTGTTTCAAAGGGACGCGTCGGAAATCATGAAGTGACTGTTTTAAGAGACTCTGGCTGCAGTGGGGTCATCGTCAGAGAAGACCTAATCGCTAAAGAACAGTTCACTGGCGATTCAAAATGGACACTTATGGCCGACAGCAAATGTGTGAAAGCGCCAGTTGCAAAAATTCATGTCAACACCCCTTTCTACATAGGCGAAGTCGAAGCGGTTTGCCTGAAGAAGCCGCTGTATGATTTGATGATCGGGAATATCGACGGCGCGAGACGACCCGACGACCCCGATCCAGAGTGGAGTCCTGCCTCAACCCAACGCGTCGAAGTTGTGGAGGAGGATCCATTGCCGTTTCCCGATGGAGACCTTACAGAGCTGCTACGGGACAATGTGGTTACTCCGGCTCAGCCCTGCCGACCAGAGATCGTCAGTGCTGTTACTACCAGGGCCCAGGCCAAGAGAGACAAGGTGTCTACACCACTGAAGGTCGCCGACAACTCCAAAGCTGCCATCGTGGACAGAGATAAGCTGATCCAGCTCCAGGAAGCTGATAGCACTTTAAACAAGTACAGGAACCGCCAAGACCACGTGACCAAAGGCAGTGGTACGGTCTATTTTGAGGTGAAGGCCAAGATCCTGTACCGAATCTTCCAGCACCCGAGGGTCAACGGAGGGAAACCACTACGTCAAGTCTTGGTACCGTTACCCCTAAGGCGCCAGGTGATGGAAGTAGCGCATGACTCAATCATGGGAGGTCACCTAGGTATCAAGAAGACGTCAGACCGAATCCAGGCGGTATTCTACTGGCCAGGACTTCATGCGGACGTCAGCCGTTTCTGCCGATCATGTGACATTTGCCAGAAGACCATACCTCGAGGAAGGGTCCCGAAAGTGCCTATGCAGAGGATGCCTCTGATCGACCGACCTTTCAAGAGGGTGGCCTTAGACTTAATCGGCGAAATAAGACCTCCGAGTGAAGAAGGTCATCGATGGGTACTGACTTTAGTGGACTATGCGACTCGGTACCCAGAAGCAGTGCCACTGAAGAAGATTGACACTGAAACTGTAGCAGAGGCACTGGTGGACATGTTCAGTAGGCTTGGAGTGCCTGAAGAAATTCTGACAGACCTCGGGACGCAGTTCGTCTCCGACTGCATGAAGGAGGTGAACAGACTGCTGAGCATCCGGCATTTGACTACGACACCCTACCATCCGATGTGCAACGGGCTTGTCGAAAAGTTCAATGCTACGTTGAAGTCCACCCTGAAGAAACTGTGCAGCGAGCAGCCCAGACAATGGCATCGCTATATCAACGCCTTACTTTTCGCCTACAGAGAAGTACCGCAGGAGTCCACCGGCTTTTCTCCGTTCGAGCTGCTGTACGGAAGAACCATCCGAGGGCCGATGCACATCCTAAAAGAACTGTGGACGAAAGAAGTGGACACCCCAGAGGTGAAGAACAGTTACCAGTACGTGTTTGAGCTACGGGAGAAGCTGGAGCAGACTCTCGAGATAGCCAGAGAAAACCTGAAGAAGTCCCAGGACTGTGGAAAGCACTACTATGATCGTAGGGCTGTGAACAGGAAGTTCAAACCTGGCAACAAAGTGCTGGTGCTGCTACCTACTGATCATAATAAGTTGCTGATGCAGTGGAGAGGCCCGTACGAAGTGGAGACCGTGGTGGGGATCAACGACTATAAGGTGAAGGTCGGCCAGCATTCCAAGATATACCACGCCAACCTCCTTAAGCTGTACGTGGAAAGGCCATCAGAGACTGTACACGCAGCAACAGCAGCTGTGACCGACGACAGCTTTGACAGCGAAGAACTGTTGGAACTGGGAGACTTCCACAGCAAAGAAGGCATTGATGATGTTAAGCTAGGACCAAGCTTGACGGAAGGTCAAAAGATTGAGCTCAAGGACCTTATGGGCGAATTTCCCCATAGCTTCAATGATGTCCCAAGCTCTACGACTTTGGTCGAACATGAAGTCCACACCCAGACCTGGAAGGAGCATCTGCAGACCTTGAGGGAGCTGTTCCACCGTCCCGCAGAAGCCAACCTGACCGTGAGACCCAGCGAATGCATTCTGGGAGCTGACAACGTCGACTGCGTCGGACATCCGACGGAAGAAAAAGACAACGGAGGACGCAATGATTCCAGGGAAGCCCACGTGATCATCGTCTTTGACCCTGGGCCGATGACGACCGCAACTGACGAGGGGGTCGATTCCTTGCGAACGAAAGAACATTGACTGTGTGGACGAACTAAGAATATTGGTAATGACAGACTTGAAAATGAAAAACGTTGACTGGGTAAATGAACTGTGAACATTGACAATATCCAGATAGACTTGCGGATGGAAGAACATTGACTCTGTGTATATAAACTGAGAACATTGACAGTAAATGAGACAGTCTGAAATAAGTTTTAATTCTGAACTTTGTTTGTGCATTACGTTTCAACGTTGTTGAAAGAAATTGGGTAAATTTCTTCTTGAGTGGGGGGTTATGTTACGTTGAAACGCGAATGATAGTATGGCTGAAGCGTGTACGATAGATCTAATCGTTTCGATTTGCAAAGTATTCAATAATAGAGTTTATTTACCTTTGATTTGAGTTTGCATTGTTGTTAGGAAAGGCTTTGTATAACGTTGATAATTTCCGTTAGTCGATATTGTTGTAGAATCTTCTGGATCGGCATGTTTATCATCGATCGAAGATTCGGGATAATTGTAGAAATTTGAAGGAACGATCCGGAAGGAGAAGAAATGTGTAATGACGTAAGTCAGTGATGACGATCTTTAGTTCGATTGGTGGCAGTACGTCATTTCTACCGTATTCGAAATCTTTCCGGAAAAGAGAGAGGTTATTTAATCGTGTGCCGAGATTGTTGTTGAGACAGTAAAGTTGTTGATAGTGATTTGGAAAGTTGCTGTGAAAGTTGTTGAGTTGAATTGAGAATTGTATGCAGTTGTTGATGTGTGCTGAATAAAAGTGGAAAACTTCATACGTCGACTTTGTGACTTGTATGCTGTTTGGACGGGCTGTGTGAATAAACGAATCTGAGTTACACCCTATCAGGAATTCAAGCATCGGGGCTGAATCAGATACTGATAGAAAACACCAACATCAAACTGAGTGTAACATTTTGGGGGTCAAGCCGCGATTCACGCCATAGCCAAGGGTTCAACTGCTACAACAAGCGAGTCAACGTTACGAGAGGCAGTCATCGAGGGTAGCCGCCAACGAGTTGCGTCGAGAGGGGCCAACATACTGGGACTACATCACCGATAGGTTCGGGTTGACTGCAAGGGCGTGTAGTCGCTGAAGAGTTGCTTCGTGAGCGAACAACAGATCGGGACTACGTGGCTGCCGCAAGACTACGTCAAGGGACAGTCTCGGAGCTACATCGCCAGTGTTACAGCGAGCGTCGAGCGGACGTCGCGTCTACTTCAGCACAGGAGCGTATACATCAACACCAGCGTGGTGCAGCGTCGCATACGACGAGGACAGCGGGGCCTGCGTCAGCGAAGGCGACTAGTGACAAGCATCAGCGCTACTGCAGAAAGCGTGCTGTTCTAGAACAGTCTAGAAAGGTACAGCACAGTCAAGAACTTTCCAGAAAAAGAAAAAAAAAAGAACTCTACAGTCAAGAACTTTCTAGAAGAAGAACCTTCCAGAAAAGAACTTTCCAGAAAAGAACTTTCTAGAAAAGAACTTTCCAGAAGCATCAAGATGGCTGACTTCTGGCAGAAAGGGGTTGAACTGAATCTAAAAGGCAAGCAGCTGACGGAGTACGTCAAGTCTCAGGAGAGAACACGAGAAAGAGAATTGGAAGAGAAGCGTCTAGAAAAAGAAATAGAACTAGAACAGAAGCGTCTAGAAGTAGAAGAGCAGCGTCGCCGTGAAGAAAGAGAATTTGAACTGAAGCGTCTGGAAATTGAACAGCAGCGGCAAGAAAGAGAAGATGAGCGCAGGCGTGAGGAAAGAGAAGCTGATCGTCAGTTCCAACTAGAGTTGGCGCGCATCCAGCAACAGCAGCATGCGCCACAAGTTATCAGTGACAACACGGCTCCAAAATTGCCAGCTTTCGTCGACGGGAAGGACCAGATTGACAGTTATCTGGCGAGATTCGAAAGGTTCGCCGAAAGCTCCAACTGGCAACCTCAAGACTGGGCAATTCGACTGAGTGCACTTCTGACGGGGCAAGCTCTCGAAGTTTACACCAGACTGTCGAACGATGACGCCAAAAACTACGACGTCTTGAAAGAGGCCCTGTTGCAGTGCTACAACTTTACAGAGAAGGGCTACCGTAAACGCTTCCGTGAATGCCGGCCTAAGTCAGACGAGACGCCAAAGCAGTTTGTGGAGCGCCTGTCGTCATATCTACACAAGTGGGTGGAGTTATCAGGCGAAATGAAGTCTTACGACAGTCTCCATGACCTGATTGTGAAAGAACAATTTCTCAATGCCTGTCACAAGGACCTAGCGACCCACTTAGAAGAACAAAAGCTGCAGACGCTTAAAGATGTGACTGAGGCTGCTGAAAGATATCTTATCGCTCATGGGAAAACGTTGGGGCCACCCAGCGCGACGAAACATTTTCAGAAGACTGCAAACCATGGGAACCAGATCCAGGGAAGCCAGACGAGCCAGAGACAGACAGACTCCACGCCTCCTCCCAGGGAAGGGCATTCAAGGGGCTGTTTCACCTGCAACGCTACAGACCACAGAGCGGCTAACTGTCCTCAAAACAAAAGTAGCGGACAGCGGAGCAGTACGGACAATTCAGCGGCGGGCAACCGGCAGAGGCGGTTCTCCAATCAACGGCAAACCAGTAGATCTGACCATCAAGTGTGCGGCGGGAGCGTCATTCTTCCGAGTGAAACCGAGCGCGCAGCTACTCCCGCGGACGTGCAAGAGTGCATAACCGATGGCCAACTTCTCCTTGCCAACGGAAAATCCATCCCCGTCGTCGCCAGCGCAGCTGTGACCGTCCAGAACATGCCTGTTTCAAAGGGACGCGTCGGAAATCATGAAGTGACTGTTTTAAGAGACTCTGGCTGCAGTGGGGTCATCGTCAGAGAAGACCTAATCGCTAAAGAACAGTTCACTGGCGATTCAAAATGGACACTTATGGCCGACAGCAAATGTGTGAAAGCGCCAGTTGCAAAAATTCATGTCAACACCCCTTTCTACATAGGCGAAGTCGAAGCGGTTTGCCTGAAGAAGCCGCTGTATGATTTGATGATCGGGAATATCGACGGCGCGAGACGACCCGACGACCCCGATCCAGAGTGGAGTCCTGCCTCAACCCAACGCGTCGAAGTTGTGGAGGAGGATCCATTGCCGTTTCCCGATGGAGACCTTACAGAGCTGCTACGGGACAATGTGGTTACTCCGGCTCAGCCCTGCCGACCAGAGATCGTCAGTGCTGTTACTACCAGGGCCCAGGCCAAGAGAGACAAGGTGTCTACACCACTGAAGGTCGCCGACAACTCCAAAGCTGCCATCGTGGACAGAGATAAGCTGATCCAGCTCCAGGAAGCTGATAGCACTTTAAACAAGTACAGGAACCGCCAAGACCACGTGACCAAAGGCAGTGGTACGGTCTATTTTGAGGTGAAGGCCAAGATCCTGTACCGAATCTTCCAGCACCCGAGGGTCAACGGAGGGAAACCACTACGTCAA
Source organism: Oncomelania hupensis (assembly GCA_036898135.1). Taxonomy (NCBI): domain Eukaryota; kingdom Metazoa; phylum Mollusca; class Gastropoda; order Littorinimorpha; family Pomatiopsidae; genus Oncomelania; species Oncomelania hupensis. The sequence goes on along the minus strand of CM072527.1, from coordinate 25,552,405 downwards.
GTCTTGGTACCGTTACCCCTAAGGCGCCAGGTGATGGAAGTAGCGCATGACTCAATCATGGGAGGTCACCTAGGTATCAAGAAGACGTCAGACCGAATCCAGGCGGTATTCTACTGGCCAGGACTTCATGCGGACGTCAGCCGTTTCTGCCGATCATGTGACATTTGCCAGAAGACCATACCTCGAGGAAGGGTCCCGAAAGTGCCTATGCAGAGGATGCCTCTGATCGACCGACCTTTCAAGAGGGTGGCCTTAGACTTAATCGGCGAAATAAGACCTCCGAGTGAAGAAGGTCATCGATGGGTACTGACTTTAGTGGACTATGCGACTCGGTACCCAGAAGCAGTGCCACTGAAGAAGATTGACACTGAAACTGTAGCAGAGGCACTGGTGGACATGTTCAGTAGGCTTGGAGTGCCTGAAGAAATTCTGACAGACCTCGGGACGCAGTTCGTCTCCGACTGCATGAAGGAGGTGAACAGACTGCTGAGCATCCGGCATTTGACTACGACACCCTACCATCCGATGTGCAACGGGCTTGTCGAAAAGTTCAATGCTACGTTGAAGTCCACCCTGAAGAAACTGTGCAGCGAGCAGCCCAGACAATGGCATCGCTATATCAACGCCTTACTTTTCGCCTACAGAGAAGTACCGCAGGAGTCCACCGGCTTTTCTCCGTTCGAGCTGCTGTACGGAAGAACCATCCGAGGGCCGATGCACATCCTAAAAGAACTGTGGACGAAAGAAGTGGACACCCCAGAGGTGAAGAACAGTTACCAGTACGTGTTTGAGCTACGGGAGAAGCTGGAGCAGACTCTCGAGATAGCCAGAGAAAACCTGAAGAAGTCCCAGGACTGTGGAAAGCACTACTATGATCGTAGGGCTGTGAACAGGAAGTTCAAACCTGGCAACAAAGTGCTGGTGCTGCTACCTACTGATCATAATAAGTTGCTGATGCAGTGGAGAGGCCCGTACGAAGTGGAGACCGTGGTGGGGATCAACGACTATAAGGTGAAGGTCGGCCAGCATTCCAAGATATACCACGCCAACCTCCTTAAGCTGTACGTGGAAAGGCCATCAGAGACTGTACACGCAGCAACAGCAGCTGTGACCGACGACAGCTTTGACAGCGAAGAACTGTTGGAACTGGGAGACTTCCACAGCAAAGAAGGCATTGATGATGTTAAGCTAGGACCAAGCTTGACGGAAGGTCAAAAGATTGAGCTCAAGGACCTTATGGGCGAATTTCCCCATAGCTTCAATGATGTCCCAAGCTCTACGACTTTGGTCGAACATGAAGTCCACACCCAGACCTGGAAGGAGCATCTGCAGACCTTGAGGGAGCTGTTCCACCGTCCCGCAGAAGCCAACCTGACCGTGAGACCCAGCGAATGCATTCTGGGAGCTGACAACGTCGACTGCGTCGGACATCCGACGGAAGAAAAAGACAACGGAGGACGCAATGATTCCAGGGAAGCCCACGTGATCATCGTCTTTGACCCTGGGCCGATGACGACCGCAACTGACGAGGGGGTCGATTCCTTGCGAACGAAAGAACATTGACTGTGTGGACGAACTAAGAATATTGGTAATGACAGACTTGAAAATGAAAAACGTTGACTGGGTAAATGAACTGTGAACATTGACAATATCCAGATAGACTTGCGGATGGAAGAACATTGACTCTGTGTATATAAACTGAGAACATTGACAGTAAATGAGACAGTCTGAAATAAGTTTTAATTCTGAACTTTGTTTGTGCATTACGTTTCAACGTTGTTGAAAGAAATTGGGTAAATTTCTTCTTGAGTGGGGGGTTATGTTACGTTGAAACGCGAATGATAGTATGGCTGAAGCGTGTACGATAGATCTAATCGTTTCGATTTGCAAAGTATTCAATAATAGAGTTTATTTACCTTTGATTTGAGTTTGCATTGTTGTTAGGAAAGGCTTTGTATAACGTTGATAATTTCCGTTAGTCGATATTGTTGTAGAATCTTCTGGATCGGCATGTTTATCATCGATCGAAGATTCGGGATAATTGTAGAAATTTGAAGGAACGATCCGGAAGGAGAAGAAATGTGTAATGACGTAAGTCAGTGATGACGATCTTTAGTTCGATTGGTGGCAGTACGTCATTTCTACCGTATTCGAAATCTTTCCGGAAAAGAGAGAGGTTATTTAATCGTGTGCCGAGATTGTTGTTGAGACAGTAAAGTTGTTGATAGTGATTTGGAAAGTTGCTGTGAAAGTTGTTGAGTTGAATTGAGAATTGTATGCAGTTGTTGATGTGTGCTGAATAAAAGTGGAAAACTTCATACGTCGACTTTGTGACTTGTATGCTGTTTGGACGGGCTGTGTGAATAAACGAATCTGAGTTACACCCTATCAGGAATTCAAGCATCGGGGCTGAATCAGATACTGATAGAAAACACCAACATCAAACTGAGTGTAACATTTTGGGGGTCAAGCCGCGATTCACGCCATAGCCAAGGGTTCAACTGCTACAACAAGCGAGTCAACGTTACGAGAGGCAGTCATCGAGGGTAGCCGCCAACGAGTTGCGTCGAGAGGGGCCAACATACTGGGACTACATCACCGATAGGTTCGGGTTGACTGCAAGGGCGTGTAGTCGCTGAAGAGTTGCTTCGTGAGCGAACAACAGATCGGGACTACGTGGCTGCCGCAAGACTACGTCAAGGGACAGTCTCGGAGCTACATCGCCAGTGTTACAGCGAGCGTCGAGCGGACGTCGCGTCTACTTCAGCACAGGAGCGTATACATCAACACCAGCGTGGTGCAGCGTCGCATACGACGAGGACAGCGGGGCCTGCGTCAGCGAAGGCGACTAGTGACAAGCATCAGCGCTACTGCAGAAAGCGTGCTGTTCTAGAACAGTCTAGAAAGGTACAGCACAGTCAAGAACTTTCCAGAAAAAGAAAAAAAAAAGAACTCTACAGTCAAGAACTTTCTAGAAGAAGAACCTTCCAGAAAAGAACTTTCCAGAAAAGAACTTTCTAGAAAAGAACTTTCCAGAAGCATCAAGATGGCTGACTTCTGGCAGAAAGGGGTTGAACTGAATCTAAAAGGCAAGCAGCTGACGGAGTACGTCAAGTCTCAGGAGAGAACACGAGAAAGAGAATTGGAAGAGAAGCGTCTAGAAAAAGAAATAGAACTAGAACAGAAGCGTCTAGAAGTAGAAGAGCAGCGTCGCCGTGAAGAAAGAGAATTTGAACTGAAGCGTCTGGAAATTGAACAGCAGCGGCAAGAAAGAGAAGATGAGCGCAGGCGTGAGGAAAGAGAAGCTGATCGTCAGTTCCAACTAGAGTTGGCGCGCATCCAGCAACAGCAGCATGCGCCACAAGTTATCAGTGACAACACGGCTCCAAAATTGCCAGCTTTCGTCGACGGGAAGGACCAGATTGACAGTTATCTGGCGAGATTCGAAAGGTTCGCCGAAAGCTCCAACTGGCAACCTCAAGACTGGGCAATTCGACTGAGTGCACTTCTGACGGGGCAAGCTCTCGAAGTTTACACCAGACTGTCGAACGATGACGCCAAAAACTACGACGTCTTGAAAGAGGCCCTGTTGCAGTGCTACAACTTTACAGAGAAGGGCTACCGTAAACGCTTCCGTGAATGCCGGCCTAAGTCAGACGAGACGCCAAAGCAGTTTGTGGAGCGCCTGTCGTCATATCTACACAAGTGGGTGGAGTTATCAGGCGAAATGAAGTCTTACGACAGTCTCCATGACCTGATTGTGAAAGAACAATTTCTCAATGCCTGTCACAAGGACCTAGCGACCCACTTAGAAGAACAAAAGCTGCAGACGCTTAAAGATGTGACTGAGGCTGCTGAAAGATATCTTATCGCTCATGGGAAAACGTTGGGGCCACCCAGCGCGACGAAACATTTTCAGAAGACTGCAAACCATGGGAACCAGATCCAGGGAAGCCAGACGAGCCAGAGACAGACAGACTCCACGCCTCCTCCCAGGGAAGGGCATTCAAGGGGCTGTTTCACCTGCAACGCTACAGACCACAGAGCGGCTAACTGTCCTCAAAACAAAAGTAGCGGACAGCGGAGCAGTACGGACAATTCAGCGGCGGGCAACCGGCAGAGGCGGTTCTCCAATCAACGGCAAACCAGTAGATCTGACCATCAAGTGTGCGGCGGGAGCGTCATTCTTCCGAGTGAAACCGAGCGCGCAGCTACTCCCGCGGACGTGCAAGAGTGCATAACCGATGGCCAACTTCTCCTTGCCAACGGAAAATCCATCCCCGTCGTCGCCAGCGCAGCTGTGACCGTCCAGAACATGCCTGTTTCAAAGGGACGCGTCGGAAATCATGAAGTGACTGTTTTAAGAGACTCTGGCTGCAGTGGGGTCATCGTCAGAGAAGACCTAATCGCTAAAGAACAGTTCACTGGCGATTCAAAATGGACACTTATGGCCGACAGCAAATGTGTGAAAGCGCCAGTTGCAAAAATTCATGTCAACACCCCTTTCTACATAGGCGAAGTCGAAGCGGTTTGCCTGAAGAAGCCGCTGTATGATTTGATGATCGGGAATATCGACGGCGCGAGACGACCCGACGACCCCGATCCAGAGTGGAGTCCTGCCTCAACCCAACGCGTCGAAGTTGTGGAGGAGGATCCATTGCCGTTTCCCGATGGAGACCTTACAGAGCTGCTACGGGACAATGTGGTTACTCCGGCTCAGCCCTGCCGACCAGAGATCGTCAGTGCTGTTACTACCAGGGCCCAGGCCAAGAGAGACAAGGTGTCTACACCACTGAAGGTCGCCGACAACTCCAAAGCTGCCATCGTGGACAGAGATAAGCTGATCCAGCTCCAGGAAGCTGATAGCACTTTAAACAAGTACAGGAACCGCCAAGACCACGTGACCAAAGGCAGTGGTACGGTCTATTTTGAGGTGAAGGCCAAGATCCTGTACCGAATCTTCCAGCACCCGAGGGTCAACGGAGGGAAACCACTACGTCAAGTCTTGGTACCGTTACCCCTAAGGCGCCAGGTGATGGAAGTAGCGCATGACTCAATCATGGGAGGTCACCTAGGTATCAAGAAGACGTCAGACCGAATCCAGGCGGTATTCTACTGGCCAGGACTTCATGCGGACGTCAGCCGTTTCTGCCGATCATGTGACATTTGCCAGAAGACCATACCTCGAGGAAGGGTCCCGAAAGTGCCTATGCAGAGGATGCCTCTGATCGACCGACCTTTCAAGAGGGTGGCCTTAGACTTAATCGGCGAAATAAGACCTCCGAGTGAAGAAGGTCATCGATGGGTACTGACTTTAGTGGACTATGCGACTCGGTACCCAGAAGCAGTGCCACTGAAGAAGATTGACACTGAAACTGTAGCAGAGGCACTGGTGGACATGTTCAGTAGGCTTGGAGTGCCTGAAGAAATTCTGACAGACCTCGGGACGCAGTTCGTCTCCGACTGCATGAAGGAGGTGAACAGACTGCTGAGCATCCGGCATTTGACTACGACACCCTACCATCCGATGTGCAACGGGCTTGTCGAAAAGTTCAATGCTACGTTGAAGTCCACCCTGAAGAAACTGTGCAGCGAGCAGCCCAGACAATGGCATCGCTATATCAACGCCTTACTTTTCGCCTACAGAGAAGTACCGCAGGAGTCCACCGGCTTTTCTCCGTTCGAGCTGCTGTACGGAAGAACCATCCGAGGGCCGATGCACATCCTAAAAGAACTGTGGACGAAAGAAGTGGACACCCCAGAGGTGAAGAACAGTTACCAGTACGTGTTTGAGCTACGGGAGAAGCTGGAGCAGACTCTCGAGATAGCCAGAGAAAACCTGAAGAAGTCCCAGGACTGTGGAAAGCACTACTATGATCGTAGGGCTGTGAACAGGAAGTTCAAACCTGGCAACAAAGTGCTGGTGCTGCTACCTACTGATCATAATAAGTTGCTGATGCAGTGGAGAGGCCCGTACGAAGTGGAGACCGTGGTGGGGATCAACGACTATAAGGTGAAGGTCGGCCAGCATTCCAAGATATACCACGCCAACCTCCTTAAGCTGTACGTGGAAAGGCCATCAGAGACTGTACACGCAGCAACAGCAGCTGTGACCGACGACAGCTTTGACAGCGAAGAACTGTTGGAACTGGGAGACTTCCACAGCAAAGAAGGCATTGATGATGTTAAGCTAGGACCAAGCTTGACGGAAGGTCAAAAGATTGAGCTCAAGGACCTTATGGGCGAATTTCCCCATAGCTTCAATGATGTCCCAAGCTCTACGACTTTGGTCGAACATGAAGTCCACACCCAGACCTGGAAGGAGCATCTGCAGACCTTGAGGGAGCTGTTCCACCGTCCCGCAGAAGCCAACCTGACCGTGAGACCCAGCGAATGCATTCTGGGAGCTGACAACGTCGACTGCGTCGGACATCCGACGGAAGAAAAAAGACAACGGAGGACGCAATGATTCCAGGGAAGCCCACGTGATCATCGTCTTTGACCCTGGGCCGATGACGACCGCAACTGACGAGGGGGTCGATTCCTTGCGAACGAAAGAACATTGACTGTGTGGACGAACTAAGAATATTGGTAATGACAGACTTGAAAATGAAAAACGTTGACTGGGTAAATGAACTGTGAACATTGACAATATCCAGATAGACTTGCGGATGGAAGAACATTGACTCTGTGTATATAAACTGAGAACATTGACAGTAAATGAGACAGTCTGAAATAAGTTTTAATTCTGAACTTTGTTTGTGCATTACGTTTCAACGTTGTTGAAAGAAATTGGGTAAATTTCTTCTTGAGTGGGGGGTTATGTTACGTTGAAACGCGAATGATAGTATGGCTGAAGCGTGTACGATAGATCTAATCGTTTCGATTTGCAAAGTATTCAATAATAGAGTTTATTTACCTTTGATTTGAGTTTGCATTGTTGTTAGGAAAGGCTTTGTATAACGTTGATAATTTCCGTTAGTCGATATTGTTGTAGAATCTTCTGGATCGGCATGTTTATCATCGATCGAAGATTCGGGATAATTGTAGAAATTTGAAGGAACGATCCGGAAGGAGAAGAAATGTGTAATGACGTAAGTCAGTGATGACGATCTTTAGTTCGATTGGTGGCAGTACGTCATTTCTACCGTATTCGAAATCTTTCCGGAAAAGAGAGAGGTTATTTAATCGTGTGCCGAGATTGTTGTTGAGACAGTAAAGTTGTTGATAGTGATTTGGAAAGTTGCTGTGAAAGTTGTTGAGTTGAATTGAGAATTGTATGCAGTTGTTGATGTGTGCTGAATAAAAGTGGAAAACTTCATACGTCGACTTTGTGACTTGTATGCTGTTTGGACGGGCTGTGTGAATAAACGAATCTGAGTTACACCCTATCAGGAATTCAAGCATCGGGGCTGAATCAGATACTGATAGAAAACACCAACATCAAACTGAGTGTAACACACTATATAGGCTCAATTCTAGATATACGTACTACAACAACTGACCTTCACAACTGCTCTTGATGATCTCCGTCAGGATGGATTGGATCTGGTCGAACTCCTTGAGGGTCAGCACGTGCGAGCAAACGGGTTCAGAGGCCACGTGGTTCAGCTCGTTCATGTTGTAATTGCCCACTCCGATGGTGAAAATGGTGACGCCCACGTCCTATCAATCACATTCACATTAGCATACTGGTCACGCCCACGTCCTATGCATCACAATCTAATTAGCAATCACAATCCAATTAGCATAGTGTGTTAGCACAATGGTCACGCTCATGTCCTGTCCATCACAATCACATTAGTATGATGGTCACTCTTATGTCCTATCCATCACAATAATATTATTATATTAGCATATTAATCACGCTCATGTCCTATCCGTCACAATATATTAGCATAGTGGTCACGCCCATGTCCTATCCATCACAATCCAAATATAATAATCATCACGCCCACTCAAATTAGCATAATGTTCTGTTAATCAACAATAACATTATCTTATCAGAGAAAGAGAGAGAGAGAGAGAGAGAGAGAGGGAGGGAGAGAGAGAGAGAGAGAGAGAGAGAGAGAGAGAGAGAGAGAGAGAGAGAGAGAGAGAGAGAGAGAGAGAGAGAGACCGACAGACAGAGACCAGCAGACAGATTTACCCTCAGTAGCTTAGCAGCAAAGACGGTTGAGGAGTAGGAGTTGGACATGCCGTCCGTGACCAAGATCGCCACTTTCTTGGCGGCGGTTCTGGCGCCACGCGTGACGTCACTCAGCAGGCTGCGGGCATCGTCCAGAGCAGAATAGGTAGCGGTGCCGCCGTTGGCTGTTAACAATACAATACAATACAATACAATACAATACAATACAATACAATACAATTCAATACAACGCAACACAAACACAATTATTATTATTATTATTATTATTATTATTATTATCCTTGACCAAGCGGTCCTTGACCAAGTGCCGAAGAAGGACATAGTCATAGTGCAAGGCGACTGGAATGCCAAGGTTGGCCAAGATGCGCACCGCAACTGGGGAGACACATGCGGACCCCACTGCAACAACGAGACAAATGACAGGGGTCTGAGGCTATTGGAGTTTGCCAGATACAACAATCTGGTACTGGCAAACACGCTTGGTCTCCACAAAAAATCCAGACGATGGACATGGCACAGTCCCGGCGGGGAACATCACAACCAGATCGACTACATCATGGTCAAGAAACGCTTCAGATCAAGCATCAACATTGGCAGGACACGCACTTTTCCAGGAGCAGACATTGGAAGTGACCACGATCTCGTGATGATGTCTTTCCGGCTCCATTTGAAGAGAGTAAATACAGCAAAGTGCACTAGGCTGAAGTTCGACCTGGACAAACTGCAAGACCCGGAGGTGGCAAAAATATTTCAGGCCACAATTGGAGGGAAATTTGCACCACTGCTTATTTTGGGGGCAGGCGAAGTAGATGTCAACACCATGACCAATACCTTCAACTCAGCTGTAACAGATGCCGCCACTGAGATCCTTGGCAAGCACCGACCAAAGAAGAAGCCGTGGATCACACCTGAACTTTTGGATCTGTGTGATAAACGAAGAGAGTTAAAAAAGAAAAAGAACACCTCACAGGGAGCTGATGTCTACCGAAAAATCAACAATGACATCCGAAAAGGCATGCGCACAGCAAAGGAGAACTGGATAGAAGATCAATGCCAGGAAATAGAGAACAATCTGAACAAGAACAACAGCAAGAAGGCCTACCAGACTGTGAAGCGGCTGACAAGTGTTAAACAGCCCAAAGTCTCCACTATCCAAAGCAAGTCTGGCATTTGCCTTACAGAAGAACAAGAAGTCTTGGACAGATGGACAGAGTACTGCTCTGACCTTTACAACCATACACCAAATGGAGACCCATCAGTTCTAGCATATCCCGAGAGCAGAGAAGAAGAAGAAATCCTCCCAATTCTCCGGGAAGAAGTTGAGGCAGCAGTGCAATCGCTGAAGAAAGGGAAGTCAGCGGGAGTGGACAACATACCAGCGGAACTGCTACAAGCAGGAGGAGAAGCGATGACTGATGCTCTCACCACTATCTGTAACAAGATCTGGCAGAGTGGGGAATGGCCTACACCATGGACCCAGTCGCTTGTCATCACTCTTCCTAAAAAAGGTAACCTTCAGGAGTGTGAAAATTACCGCACCATCAGCCTCATCAGCCATCCCAGCAAGGTCCTCCTGAAAATAATACTCAACAGGTTGAAACCACAAGCTGAACAAATCATAGCTGAAGAACAAGCAGGATTCATGGCAGGGCGAAGTACCACTGAACAGATTTTCAACCTCAGAATAATCTGTGAGAAATACCTACAGCACCAACAACATCTATATCATGTGTTCATAGACTTCAAGAAGGCATTTGACCGAGTCTGGCATGCAGCTCTATGGGCAACCATGAAAGTGTACAACATCAGCCCTAAAATCATAGAAGTCATCAAAAGCCTGTATGACAAGGCTACCAGTGCAGTCCTCCATAACAGCGTCATCGGGAACTGGTTCAGAACAACAATCGGTGTGCGTCAAGGATGCCTACTCTCTCCAACACTCTTCAACATCTTCCTAGAGCGCATCATGTCAGATGCTCTTGCAGATCACGAAGGCACAGTCAGCATAGGGGGCAGAGCAATCTCCAATCTTCGTTTTGCGGATGATATTGATGGATTGGCTGGAGAGGAACAAGAACTTGAACAGCTTGTACAGAGGCTTGACACCACCTCCAGAGCTTATGGAATGGAAATAAGTGCAGAGAAGACCAAAATGATGACCAACAACACCAATGGCATCAACACGGACATCAAAGTACAAGGCCAATCCCTCAACACAGTGCACAGCTTCAAATATTTAGGAGCCATTGTGTCAGACAATGGGTCTCGACAGGAAGTCCTCTCCAGGATCGCACAAACAACTGCTGCCCTGACAAGGTTGAAGCCCATTTGGAAAGACAGAACCATCAGTCTACATTCCAAAGTAAGACTGCTGCGATCTCTGGTCATCTCCATCTTCCTATATGCTTGCGAAGCATGGACCCTCACAGCAGATCTCCAACGAAGAATACAAAGCATGGAGATGAGGTGCTACAGAAGACTTCTGTGCATTTCCTATACCCAACACATCACCAACGTTGAAGTCCGACAGACCATCACACAAGCCATTGGACAACACGATGACCTGCTCACAGTGGTGAAGAAACGGAAACTCCGATGGTATGGCCACGTCACCAGATCATCAGGCCTTGCAAAGACCATTCTGCAAGGCACAGTGCAAGGAGGTAGAAGAAGGGGGAGACCGAAAAAGAGGTGGGAGGACAACATTCGAGAATGGACTGGTTTGACACTGAGCGAAGCCATGAGGGCTGCTGAGGACAGAGAAAGATGGAGTATGCTGGTTAAGCGATCATCTGTGGTGCCCCTACGACCTTCGGGTTATGGGACAGGATAGGATAGGATTATTATTATTATTATTATTATTATTATTATTATTATTATTATTATTATTATTATTATTATTATTATTAAGATACAATACTATACCCTACGATTCCATAGAATAAATACAACACCACACAGCACAGCACAACACAACGCAACCCAACCTAACTCAATACATTATTATTATTATTATTATTATTATTATTATTATTATTATTATTATTATTATTATTATTATTATTCTTCTTCTTCTTCTTCTTCTTCTTCTTCTTCTTCTTCTTCTTCTTCTTCTTCTTCTTCTTATTATTATTATTATTATTATTATTATTATTATTATTATTGGCAGCAACTGACGGACGAGTTTTGACAATGACGTTTATAGGCCTACTCACACTTGTAAGCGTTGAGGATGGCGTTTCGGATGCTGACACTGTTGGAGAGGTCGTCGAAGTCGAACTCTATGGCGGTGGAGGTGGAGAAAGTGATGTCGGCGACCCTGACATTCCCGCTGTTGATGTCCATAGCATCGGCCACGTCAGCCGCAAACTGCTTCATCAGGTCGAAATCGCCGCTGCTGACGCTCCCAGAGGCATCCAAAATGAAGACCAGGTCCAACAGCTTCTGGCAAACTGCGGCAAAAATAAATATCATAGTCAAAAGGCCCCAATTACAAGATTGTGTGTGTGTGTGTGTGTGTGTGTGGGGGGGGGGGGGTGTTTGTTTGTGTGTGTGTGTGTGTGTGGGTGTTTGGGCCAAAAAGGGCTTACAATAAAATTGGCATTGTTATAACATTCAACAATGATGACGTGGCCTTTCCTTGCTTAAACCAACCGCCAATATTTAAATTTTCCATTTCGGTTCTGCCAGGGAGTTCTTTCCCCTGTTTTAACGGGACAGCCGTGTGGCCTTTGACCCTATTTTTGAGTGAACCACGCGGGTCTATTTTAGAAACCTACAACAACAAAAAAACCTGACGAGCAATTACTTTTACGGGTTCCGTCTCTTACCGGCTTTGGTAAGCTATTTTTTAGCTCAAGACTGTTGGTTAGCCCATACTTTTAATAGGCACAAAAAAAACTTGCGGAATTTACTCCTTAAAAACATTAACAATACTTTCCAAGGAGTTTTAGTTTTTAGTTAGATGTAAGCTTATTGTTTTTTCAGTGTGGCAACACTCACTGTGAATGTTAAAAGGATCTGTCGAGTGGCGTGGTCAAACCTCGACGTTATGTTTGCTACCAAGTCTTTATGTTTACTACCTCGACGTTATGTTTACTACCAAGACTTTATGTTTACTACCAAGACTTTATGTTTACTACCAAGACTTCAACCCTACCTTTTACAACTGGTGTGTTTGCTGTGTGTGAGAGAGAGGGTGGAACATGTGAATGTGTATGGTGGTACAGATCGCCGCGCTTTGAGCCTGATTAGTAATTTTGGGGAAAAGCTCGTATATAGCTTCCAGTATTATTATGAATATTATGAATATTAATATGAATATTATGAATATTATGAATATTATGAATATTATGAATACTACTACTACTACTACTAATATTGTTATTATTATTATTAGTATTAGTATTAGTATTATTATTGGCAATGAATTCCCTTTCAACAAACAAGGTTCCTTCTACCTAAATGTGGATACTTTATTCGCATGAAGATGTTTTTTCCTGAAGACTTCATTCAGGCATCTTCTCATGCTTTGAGCAATCAGTCCCTTGATGTACACAAAACGTCCAGCCGGTGCACTGGCCATCTGAGAACACAGTGAAATGGCCATGTATTTATGGCACACCATCTGTATCTATGGCACACCATCTGTATCTATGGCACACCATCTGTATCTATGGCACATGTCCACCATTGCAAACCATTGGCGGCTTATCATGATTAATTCACTCGATTTGCATAACTTTGGTTTAGCGTTGGAGGCATAGAAAAAGTCTAAGTATATACCAAACTTGAACCAAATCCCTCCAGTAGTTTGGGAGAAAATAGGATTAGAAAAAAAACCCACACCCATTATGAGGTCATCAAGATGACGTCACAAAATGAGGTCTTCATGATGACGTCTCAAAATGACGTCACTCAATATACTATTGTTTGGTTTAAGGTTCAAGGCATCTGTACATGCACATTCTAATAGGAGCTATTTGGAAATGGGAGGTGACTTGTATTTTTGTTTTGTTTTTAGTTACCTGAAGTTATCCGGGCGGACATCGTGTCTCAGAACGCTATGAAAGCTGCTACCCCGAGCTGCAAGCTTTTCTTCAGGAAAGGGTGGGGGGGGGGGGGTGTTGGTTGCCTAGCAGTGCAAGGCCGAACTAGCGAAGCTAGCTAGGATTGCAACTAAAGTCAACCTTTCGGTTGATCTGGAAGTATTGATGAAAGACAGAGCAGAAACTGTAGGCGAGAAACTTTGATCGTTTGCAAGTAATGTCCGCCCCAACGTCGGACAACTGTAGAGCAACATGCGGGCTAGCCGGCCAAAGTTGTTTCCCCTCGTATTTCCGACCATGGGCTATGACATAGGACGTTTTTTAAAACATTTAAAAATATTAAAAAAATTATTCTTAAAATGACGGCACGATGATTACGTCATTCGATTTGCATAAGTTTGGTTTTACCTTAGAGGTATAAGTGAAGTCTAAATACATACCAACCGGGAACCAAATCCCTCCAGTAGTTTAAGAGAAAATAGGATTAGACCCAAAAAAACCACACTCACACAAAACCCCAAAGAAAACAACAATAAAAACAACCCAACAAAAACCTAGCAAACTATGACGTCATCATGATGACGTCAGCCGAACATGCATACCTTTTTGTCATCTGGTAGGATTCACTATTTCCTAACTAAATACCCAGTTTCAAAGAAATCCGTCCATTAGTTTCAGAGACGGACAGCCGGACACCAGACGGACGGACAAAGCCAAAAGCAATAGCTCTCGAGCTCTGGAACTAATAAGCATTATATCCAAGATGCTATCAATAAGCTCCAGTCCATTCTCTTTGAGCGAGCCACCTTTGTCACTTGTGTTGTACACAAACTGTTTGTAGCCATCCAATTGTACGACTAGCAGAACACAATAGAGGACAGAGGAACGAAACCTCGGTTAGACTATTCAACGAGCGCAGCGCCAAGCAAGACGTGTGTACTTACAGACGGACGTGGTGAGGCTGGTCACAGATGAAAAGTCAGTTGCAGGGCGACCGTAAAGCTTGTTGAACAGAATGGACTGGTCAGCAATCGTGCTCGGCATCTCGTCCGTCTGCACATGTCATCATCATCATCATCATCATCATCATCATCATCATCATCATCATCATCATCATCATCATCATCATCATCATCATCATCATCATCATCATCATCATCATCATCATAATCATCATGATCGTCGTCGTGGTCGTCGTCGTCTTTGGCGCTATTATCATCATATTGTAAACATTAAAAGTTATACATATGATCATCGTCACCGCCACAATCAACGTCTTCCTCGATGCCGTTGTTGTTGGCAGAAGAAGAAGAAAAATAAATAGTTAAAAAAAAACACACCTAGCAGATCGAATGTTATATGTATTCGTCGCCGTTCTCATCATCATCATCATCATCATCATCATCATCATCATCATCATCATCATCATCATCATCATCATCATCATCATCATCATCATCATCATCATCATTTTATTCTTCCTCTTCTTCTCTTCTCATTGTCTTCATCACTATTGTTATCATCATCATCATCACCAAGGCCGCCCCCACAATTCTCATCCTCACCCCATTTTTATCCCTCCCTCCCTCCCTCCCCTCACACCCACTTCCTAGACCTCCTTCTTCCCTCACCCTACCCCTCACCCCGCCGTCCTACGCAACCAGACGTGATTGATTGATTGATTGTTGCTTTAGGTCCAGCGGACTCCTCTGAGCCAAATCAGGACCGGACAACCCCTGATCCGCATAAAAGATCTGCTGAAACAACCCTAGTGGGAAAATTGAATGCCCTCCACCGGCCAGTCACTTTACAATAAAGACATCCCACGCGGGGGACGGCTGAGGGTTTACCTCAACTACGCGAACCCCCGGTTACAAAAACAAAATAGAATACAACCATCATTATAAATTATCAACAAAACACATACATATAAAATGCCTATAGTGCTAAATACTAACATCATAGGAAGCCCTAGTGACCACCCAGCAGAAAGCGTCCAACACTCCCAAGCTGATCCAACAGACCTCATACACAAACAAGGAGTCTTGTCCAGGAAGAGTTTTCAAGAAAAAAGGTAGGTCATTGATCTAGCGAAGAAGAAGATAGTATAGCAGAGTGGTAGGACAGAGTAGGAATGGGAAAGAGTAAATGAGGAAGATAGCGACAGTGGGAATTTAAAGCACTAAATTTCCATAAAGTGGGGATACTATTTATACTGAAACCCCCGGCACTCCAACGGGTGCACTGTTGCCGAAGTGAATCTGTCATGCCTACAAAGGCAAGACAGGTTTTCAACTGGGGCTTTCACTGTTCCCTTTATAGGTTAGAACAATCTACAGTGACAAGATTGCTCATGACCCCAAGGGGTACCAGACGTGATTATTGGTTTTGTTATATTATTATTATTATTATTATTATTATTATTATTATTATTATTAGTAGTAGTAGTAGTAGTAGTAGTAGTAGTAAATAATAATAATAATAATAATAATAATAATAATAATAATAATAATAATAATAATAATAATAATAATAATAATAATAATAATAATTATTATTATTATTATTATTACTAGTAGTAGTAGTAGTAGTAGTAGTAGTAGTAGTGGTAGTGGTAGTTTTGTGATAAACTCTTCATAGTGTGCATCTGATTTTCTTACTGCTAACTTTTAAAACCTTTGCTACACGTTATGAATAGAACTGATCACTGTGCGTCACATTTTTAGCAGTACATTTCCTCGTTTGTTGGAATATTTCGCTTAATCGTACATCAGTGCCCTAGGAATGACACAAGGAACACACCTGTGCATTTTAAATAAACAAGATGTACTTTAATAACAAGTTATTAAGCTGGACATTTCAGTACTCGTATTTACACGTCGTGTGCAGATAACTATCCATATCATTGTAACGAACACGTTTCGTACACTTTTCTGTAGGAAGACGGTGTGACGTCACTGCGTTATTTTCAATTAGTTTGTGAGCTGTGTTATCTCAGAGACGACACATCAGCCAAACTGAAAGGAGTATTCGTGGGTGCTCTGGGAAAGACCTGATTCTTTAGGACTTACTTTAGCTGTATAAAGGATACAGGTATTTATTATTATTATTATTATTATTATTATTATTATTATTATTATTATTATTATTATTATTATTATTATTATTATTATTGTTGTTGTTGGTATTTATAATGAACTGCTAAGCTATCCTTACGAAAAGGGAAAGTATTGCTTTTTGTGAATTTAGTACGTTTAGAGTACAGAAGAGACCCATGTTTGAAAGTACGATAACTCGTGTCAATACTTATTTGATCATGTAATTATCATGTGTGACTCAGTTTGTAACTATGATGCCATTTTTATATTCATTCATATGTGAAGATATGGGGCTGAAATAGGAATGTAATTCAGTTGTATAATTTGTATATCTTGTTCTTCTGTACTCTAAACGTAATAAATTCACAAAAAGCAATACTTTCCCTTTTCGTAAGGATAGCTTAGCAGTTCATTATAAATACCAATAATAATAATAATAATAATAATAATAATAATAATAATAATAATAATAATAATAATAATAATAATAATAATAAATACCTGTATTCTTTATACAGCTAAAGTAAGTCCGAAAGAATCAGGTCTTTCCCAGAGTACCCACGAAAACGTCCTTTCAGTTTGGCTGATGTGTCGTCTCTGAGATAACACAGCTCACAAACTAATCGAAAATAACGCAGTGACGTCACATCGTCTTCCTACAGAAAAGTGTACGAAACGTGTTCGTTACAATCATACACACACAAAAAGAATATTCCCATGAGTATGTTGTGGGTAGAAAACTTCGCATACACATTTTGATGCAAAGAATCCCACAATTCGTAATTATGACCAAGATGTAAGACATCAATGCAGCCTTTGCAAAAAGCAGGTAAGCATTATTTTGTGTGTGTGTGTGTGTGCATGTGTGTGTGTGTGTGTATGTGTGTGTGTGTGTGAATTAACCTGTCATTTGCCAGAGAGGCTCTAGTGACATAATATTTTTGTTTTTAGTCTGGTCACATTCATGTAAACGAGATCTATAAAAAAACAAAAACAACTCGGTTTACATGTTCGTCGTATACACCTTAAAACAAAGTTTAGATCTGATTGTTGTGTTATTATTTGCATGTGAGTGAGACAGCGTGGAAACATACTTGTGTTTTGAGAGACTGCATTACAGGGGATGGGGATGAAAACATAATTGAAATCTCTGTATTCAGGAACTACTTTCCGCAAGGTCTGCTGCACCCTCTGCAGCACACGGCGGGTCGGAAGCTGGTTTACAAAGCGCTTTACAGTAGTTTGGTATTTTCTGTCATTTCTTTGTTTCAGTGTTAGTCTATCAGGGGCTAGGGCTATAATAAGAAGATAGCAGCAACACGACGAGACCTCTTAAATCCTGCAACAGATGTCCTTACAAAATGTCCTTATGAAGTTATAATAAAATTGACACCGAGATGAATTACGTATTTTTGCTCAGTTATCTTTCTCCGCATTAATATGCCAGGTGATATGGGTAGGTTTCTTTAGACGACGTAATAATAGGAATATTCTTTTCTTAGTGTGATGAGGGTAGTTTTCTTTAGACGACGTAATAATAGGAATATTCTTTTCTTAGTGTGATGAGGGTAGTTTTCTTTAGACGACGTAATAATAGGAATATTCTTTTCTTAATATGATGAGGGTAGTTTTTTTTAGACGACGTAATAATAGGAATATTTTTTTCTTAGTATGATGAGGGTAGTTTTCTTTAGACGACGTAATAATATGAATATTCTTTTCTTAGTATGATGAGGGTAGTTTTCTTTAGACGACGTAATAATAGGAATATTTTTTTCTTAGTATGATGAGGGTAGTTTTCTTTAGACGACGTAATAATATGAATATTCTTTTCTTAGTATGATGAGGGTAGTTTTCTTTAGACGACGTAATAATAGGAATATTCTTTTTTTAGTGTGATGTGGGTAGTTTTCTTTAGACGACGTAATAATAGGAATATTCTTTTCTTAGTGTGATGTAGGTAGTTTTCTTTAGACGACGTAATAATAGGAATGTTCTTTTCTTAGTGTGATGTGGGTAGTTTTCTTTAGACGACGTAATAATAGGAATATTCTTTTTTTAGTATGATGTGGGTAGTTTTCTTTAGACGACGTAATAATAGGAATGTTCTTTTTTTAGTATGATGTGGGTAGTTTTCTTTAGACGACGTAATAATAGGAATATTCTTTTCTTAGTGTGATGAGGGTAGTTTTCTTTAGACGACGTAATAATAGGAATATTCTTTTCTTAGTATGATGAGGGTAGTTTTCTTTAGACGACGTAATAATAGGAATATTCTTTTTTTAGTATGATGTGGGTAGTTTTCTTCACACCACGGATAAATAAGATGTAAAATAGCGACGTGTCGCGAAGGCTACTTTGTAACGTACTTATTATGCAATACTGTTCTAATGTGATAACATATTGCCTCCCTTGACAGATAATTTCCCTTTGATGAAACTGCTGGTGTGGATGTGTTTGCCTGTGTCAGCAGAGTTCTATTATTTGCCAGAATAATGTGATATGAATGTAATATATTTCTTTTAATAACTTACCTTTGTGTATAAGTCTAAGCCGTCCTCTTTATGTAACTTGTGTGTAACTTAATACTCTAATAATATTATATTTATTTTGTACTGTATATCCAACATTGTCATGATGAATGGCGAAGTTGTCTTCATTGAGCGTGCATGAGTGGTTTGTCAATCAAATGAAATATGGTGTTCATTTGTATTATGTTAAAAGAAAATAGAGATTTCTCTTATATAGCGCACTTACAAGCTCAGAGAGCTTCTCAAGGAGCTGGCCCGTAATATCCAGCAATCACACAATAGTTTGCTGAAGTCAGGATACGAACCCACATCTCCCAAGACGCACTCGTGCGCTCTGACCACTGAGCTATCCCTGCTAGTATGTTAGTATGTGTAGTAGTGGTGAAAGAGCTGGAAGGGACTGAATAGGGTGTGTCTAGGCGTGATTATAGTTCAAAGTATAATGTACAAGTATAACTGTCATGGAAATGTAGTTGTGATGTTGTGATTGTATGTATTAGTTACATTTTCTATGAAAACAAACAAACAAACAAACAAAATCTTTATGTAGTGAGATGCAATGTGCTGTATGAATTCTACATTGTATGTTCTAATAAAGATTTCTTGACTTGACTTGACTTTGAGCGTTGAATCACTCACCAACAAGTTCAGCTTAATGTACAGAGCGGCGGCCAATCCAGAATACAGGGGCTTGCGAAGGTCGCTCCACTGCACGGAAGACCATGTGATGTTGAGCTCGCTGGAAATGGCGGTGCACGCGGATTGGATGTAGATGTTTGTGCAAGCTTTCGTGGATGTGAACATTTCCTCCGTGACCTGTCACGATACAATGCAATGCAATGCAATACCATAACGATACGATACGATAAGATCTCTCTTTCCCTATCTCTGTCTCTGTCTGTCTGTCTGTCTGTCTGTCGTCTGTCTGTCTGTCTGTCTCTCTCTCTCTCTCTCTCTCTCTCTCTCTCTCTCTCTCTCTCTCTCTCTCTTTCTCCAAACAAAACAGCAGTTTTGCAACAGTGGTTTTATCTAACCTGCCAGATGCCCCCATCGAAACCTGGCCGATAGGTGGCAGTACTCTCGCCGTTGTTGGACAGCACTATGGCCAGGCGACTTAGAAGCTGACGGTCCTCGGACAACACACAACTGCACAAGCCATAACAAGATACAGGATAAAATATACAAGATATGATATAAGATACCTCAATACGTAAACGACATGCAGCTTTATAACCTGACCGAGGAATTGCAAAATGACAAGATAATGATCTCACTGAGATATTGCGAAGAGACAAAATAATGACCTCATTGAGATCTTCAGGAGTGTGAAAAGTACCGCACCATCAGCCTCATCAGCCATCCCAGCAAGATCCTCCTGAAAATAATACTCAACAGGTTGAAACCCGAAGCTGAACAAATCATAGCTGAAGAACAAGCGGGCTTCAGGGAAGGGCGAAGTACCACTGAACAGATTTTCAACCGCAGAATAATCTGCGAGAAATACCTACAGCACCAACACCATCTATATCATGTGTTTGTAGACTTCAAGAAAGCGTTTGACCGAGTCTGGCATGCAGCTCTGTGGGCAACCATGAGAGTGTCCAGCATCAGCACTAAAATTATTGAAGTAATTAAAAGCCTGTATGACAAGATATTGATAAAAAAACGAGATAATGACCTCAATGAAATATTGCGAAAAGACGAGATAATGACCTCAATGAGATATTGCGAACAGACGAGATAATGACCTCAATGAAATATTGCGAAAAGACGAGATAATGACCTCAATGAAATACAGCGAAAAGACGAGATAATGACCTCAATGAAATATCGCGTAAAAACGAGATAATGACCTCAATGAAATATTGCGAAAAGACGAAATAATGACCTCAATGAGATATTGCGAAAAGACGAGATAATGACCTCAATGAGATATTGCGAAAAGACGAGATAATGACCTCAATGAGATATTGCGAAAAGACGAGATAATGGCCTCAATGGGATAATTATTGCGAAAAGGCGGGATAATGACCTCAATGAAATATTGCGTAATGACCTCAATGAAATATTTCGAAAAGACGAGATAATGACATCCATTAAATATTGCGAAAAGAGGAGATAATGACCTCCATTAAATATTGCGAAAAGAGGAGATAATGACTTCCATTAAATATTGCGAAAAGATGAGATAATGACCTCCATTAAATATTGCGAAAAGACGAGATAAATGACCTCAATGAGATATTGCGAAAAGACAAGTTAAATAAAAGTAAGATTCAACCTGATTTATTGTTTCCTTTGATCCCCTCCCCACTCTCTCTTCCTAGATGCTCACTCACTCACTCAGTCACTCATAAATAAATAAATAAACAAACACACAAATAGCTTACTTAGATCGGAGACGGTCTAACACTACGTTCACCACGGCAAGGCCTTTGGCATCAGGGGTCAAGGTCGCGTCCTGAGCGCCATAGGCCAAGGTCACAGCCACCGCGAAGGCGGCAAGGATGAGAGCAAATTTCATGGTTTCTGTATTTAGACAACATCAAATCACTTTAAATATAAATTTAAAAATAATGAAATAAAATAAATAAACAAGTGAATACGTACACGAATAAGTAAGTAAATAAATAAATAAATACATTAATAAAGGAACAACTAATAAATACGTAAATAAATAAATTAATTAATAAATAGATACATGATTATGCAACTTGATGAAGTAATACTGAATAATTAAATATAATAAATAAAACACAAAATAAAATAATTTAATAAATAAGGAAATAAATACATAAATACAATAATAAATAAGTAAAGCAATACATAAATAAGTACACAAATACATACATAATAAATAAATACACATATTAATACATTTAAAAAATTAATTAAATAAATACGAAAACAAATAAATAAATAAAATGAAATAAATACGTGTTTAAAAAAATAAAAAATCGAGGAGTCGGTTACTGATTCTGCGAAATGAATTGCTGGTTCCGTGTTTCTGGCCCATTTCTCGTCGATGCACAAAAGCTCGCAAACTGTGGCCTATTGTGCCAAAACTCATCAGCTAATCTGATACAGGACGGCAACACACATTTGAAGAAAGGCCACATTTTGTTGCATACTACTACTACTACTACTACTACTACTACTACTACTACTACTACTACTACTACTACTACTACTACTACTACTACTACGAATAATAATAATAATAATAATAATAATAATAATAATAATAATAATAATAATAATAATAATAATAATAATAATGATACAGGATGCTATCACGCGCATTTTCTTCAGTGGAACTCAAAGCGCGGCGATCTGAAGAGATCGCTATTACTGAAGGCAGAAAAGAAATCAATTGCTAATTGTGTAATTTAGATTGACTGCATCTAATATTATAATCGAAGGGAGGGTGGAAAACGGAGTACCCAAAGAAAACCCTCGATGTTCTGAAAAGTCTCGTACCTAAATCACGCAAGTTCGTCCCACGCTGGATTCCAACCCACGACCTTCTGCCAAGAAAACCATCGTCCTATCCACTGTGCTACCAGGACACCCCATGTAGGCATAATTTGGCCCGCGAGAGAAGTCACTTTGTTTGACTTGATGACTTACGACAGGGTGACCCAATGTTTTTTAGACATCGGTATATAATAAAAAATTACTTATATGAAGACTCCAAGACCAAGACGCGAAGACGATGAAATTTTATATAATTGTCAACTTGATTCTTACCGATGCCGAGTCGACGACTTCCGTTGGCAATTTGTTCCAAATACATGTATCAACAACTCTGTTAAGAAAAAAGTCTGAAAAGGTTTAGTATTTTTTTAAATTTAAATTTGTGTTTAAATGTATTTTTTTCTTTTAAAATAGACAGTATAAACTTACGGCCATTTGTTTCGTTCAAACAGGGATTCAGTTGATTTGGGAACATGGAAACATGGGTCATTATATAAACTTGTATTATTATCCTATCCTATTCTAACCCCTAACTTAAAGGTCGTTGGAACACCACAGA